>VZQC01004169.1:553361-566179 GCA_009823505.1 Rhizomys pruinosus
GGCCAGGTCTTTGTCTCAGACCAAGAGGTAGGCAGTGTGCCATTTATATTAGAAGAAGTAGTGAGTTTGCCATTTATATTAGAAGTAGTGGAGCTGGGCATGGTGGCACATGCCTTTAATCCTAGCACTTGGGAGGCAGAGACAGGCGAATCTTTGTGAGTTCAAGGCCAGCCTGGTCTACAGAGTAAGTTCCAGGACAGCTGGGGCTACAGGGAGACCCTGTCTCTAAAAGACAAAAAAAAAGTAGTGAGTGTGCCATTTATATTAGAAGAAGTACAGAGTGTGCCATTTATATTAGAAGTATGGAGTGTGCCATTTATATTAGAAGAAGTACAGAATGTGCCATTTATATTAGTCAGCAGTGGCCCTGTCTGCTTATCATGGGCTTAGCCTCACATCCTTTTGCCAGGGCCACTGGATTGCCTTTTTTTTTTTTTTTTTTTTTTTTTTGTGTTTGTTATTTTTTTGGGACAGTGTCTTCTTGTAGCCCCAGCTGGCCTGGAACTCGCTCTATAGACCAGGCTGGGCTTGAACTCACAGAGAATTCACCTGCCTCTGCCTACAATCGGGATTAAAGTGCTGGGATTAAAGATGAACCACCATGCCAGGCTGGATTTCTTTTTTTTTTTTTTTTTTGGTCTTTCAAGACAGAAGATCCAAACCTCACCTCTGAGCAATGCTGAACTTGTTCTTCTTTTCAGTTTATCTCTTTTGTTTTTCTGTTCTATTCACCTGTCCTAATAACCTGTCTATTTGTAAACTTCCAATTTATCATTCCACTTTATTGACAGAATTTGTCAGTATTGCAAATAAAATATACTTATATATTTATAGTGTATAACTCACTTTTATGTTTTTTCCCCCTAGAAAGTAATCTCTGGAGACAAAAATCTTGCCTGTACCTTTCCTGGTTGCAAAATTGGCACTCATTGAAAGTGCAGAAGAAAGGAAGGGAAGAATGAAGGGAATGACAATATATGGATGGATGGGTAGATGGGTGGATGGATGGATGGATGGATGGGAATTGATGGATCATGGTATGGCGGTAGATGGGTGGCCATTGGCATAGGATGGATGGATGGATGGATGGATGGATGGATGGATGGATGGATGGGTAGATGGGTGGATGGATGGATGAATGGATGGATGGGTAGATGGATGGATGGATGGGTAGATGGGTGGTTGGATGGACAGATGGGTAGATGGATTGATAGAAGCGTGGATGGATGGGTAGATGGGTGGATGGATGGATGGATGGATGGATGGATGGATAGATGGGTGGATGGATGGGTAGATAGGTGGATGGCCGGACAGATGGGTAGATGGATTAATAGAAGGGTGGATGGATGGGTAGATGGTGGATGGATGGATGGATAGATGGGTAGATGGATGGGTATGGGTGGATAAATGGGTAGATGGGTGGATGGATAGATAGATGGGTGGATGGATAGATAGATGGGTGGATGGATGGGTAGATGGGTAGATAGATGGATAGATGGGTGGATAGATGGGTGGATGGATGGGTAGATGGGTAGATAGATGGATAGATGGGTGGATGGATAGGTAGATGGATGGATTGCTAACTGTGATATATGATTAAATTGCCTTGGTTACAAAAACTTCAATCTGACTGGGTCTGGTGGCACACACCTTTAGTCTCAACACTTGGGAGGCAGAGGCAGGTGGATCTCTGTGAGTTCAAGGCCAGCTTGGACTACATAGTGTGTTCCAGGACAGCTGGAGCTACAGGGAGACCCTGTCTCAAAAAGACCAAAAAAAAGCTTCAATCTCATTTTGTTAGAAGTCAGGAAAAAGTGTTCATTACTTCTTCCAACTATCTTCTCTAACCTCATTAATTAAAAGTCTCCTTCTCTCTCAATTTTTCTAAAATCCATCATTTCCAGAGCAAATCTAGAAATCTAAACAGTAGAAATCATTAAGTTTCTTCCCTGTTTGTAGAAAGGTGTCGGATATGCTACTTGTTCAAGATATTAAAATGTATCATTTTAAAGAAGTTTCTAGCCGGGTGTGGTGGTGCACGCCTTTAATCCTAGCACTTGGGAGGCAGAGGCAGGCGGATCTTTGTGAGTTCAAGGCCAGCCTGGTCTACAGAGTGAATTCAGGACAGCTGGGGCTACAGGGAGACCCTGTCTCGAAAAGACCAAAAAAAAAAGCACTGGCTGCTCTTGAAGAGGACCCAAGTTCAGTTCCCAACACCCACATGGTGTCTAACAACTGTCCTTAATAGTTCCTAAGGATCCCATGCCCTCTTCTGGCCTCTGTGGGCCTTATATGACACAGGCAACAGGCATACTTATGGGCCTGCAGGCAAAACACTCACTCATACACATAAAATATAAATAATAAAATAAATAATAAAATTTTGTTACTTTGATATGAACCACTCTTTACATAATGATTGCCGGTAAAAAAAAAAAAATCCTCTGAAGCCAAGTTTCACCACTAATTCTGACTGTTCCAACACTTTCCAAGCAGCCTCCAAAGGTTTTGTGTCAGTGATCATGACAAATATATTCCTACCAGTATAACAGCAGACTTTCTAGGACGCCTGAAACCAAAAATAAACCATGGAGTCTCAAGGACCTTTGATAACTACAAAATAATTACATAACCCCCTTTTTGCCCACCTCCATCTGTTGTACATTTTCAAGCAGATATCTGGGTGGTAAAAAGTCTTCTGTTTTCAGGTCTTTAACAGAAGGAGGGGTGGGAGAGAGAAGTTCCTTTGAGCATACTTGGAGTTCGGCCAGTAAGTTTTAAGTTTAACTGTTGGGTTTTGTGGATTTACATCTGCAGAGTCTCGGATTGGTAAGCAGAAAACACAATATCATGACATAGCATGGACAGCTCATGCTTCTGCAACTTCCCAGGGTCCTCCCAACGGAGGTGCACAAAAACGCTTTTTTGTTTTATCTAAGATAGGGTAAATTACCCCGGCTCCACTCCATCCCAAAAGCAGCTCCTTGTTTTTTTAGATATCCACAAAAGCTTTGTCCCATTTCTGGCTGAATCTAGGTAGCCTTCCTAAAACTTCCCTGAAGAAGCTGTGAAATATGTGTGTCTCCCCTGCCACCTGGACAGCCAGCTTTCTTCAGGGCTTGTAGATTTTCAACTGGTAAGGAAGTAACTACAGTTAATGATACCAGTGCTAAGCAATCAAAAGAAAAATATATTTGATCCTGTCTAATTTGAAAACATGTAAAAAGCATGTAAATAAAATTTCTATAAGAAAATCTAAATGGGCCAGGCATGATGGTGCATGCCTTTAATCCCAGCACTCGGAGGCAAAGGCAGGTGGATCTCTGTGAGTTCAATGCCAGTCTGGTCTACAGGGTGAGCTTCAGGCCAGCTAGGACAAAAGGGAGACCCCGTCTCAAAAAGACCAAATTTTAAAAAAAGAAAATCTACGTGATTTTGTACATAATATCATAATGTAAACATTATTGAGAACATATATGATATGTTATGTGCTACAAGGTGTTACTAAATGGTGACTTTATTTCTATTTTAAAATTGCAAAGTATTAGGGAGTGGAGGTTTTGTTATATCATTTGTTGGGAATTGTGATTGGTACTAACAAGAGTTAAGTTACTTTGGAAGAAAAGGATTATATGTTGTTTCAATCTTCAGGTGATAGGGAAGAGTTGTCATGAAAATGAAACACTAATGAACCAATGCTGGCCTACTCCAAAGGTCATGAGCAGGCAGTCCATTTCAATGGTTTAGCTTCAGATATGTTTCCAATTTGGTTAGCTATGGCCTCTAGACTCTTTTTATATATGCCTTTAGCCAAAGCTACTCCATTTTGATTTTCCCCCTTTGATATCTTCTAGACTCAGTCAGAGGGCAAAGCTTAGAAAAAGGCCATACCTCTTAAGGTTCCCCCAGAAATGCTATGAGGTTTCTAAGGTGTCTTTCCCTTTGACCGAGCCTACAGGTGTGCAGGTACCCTGCTTTAGTCCCTCCGTAGACCAAGAGGGAACCTTACAGAATGAACAATTAGTAGACAATGTCAGGGCCCAAACTCAACTCACTGTTATAACATTGGAGATAAGAGACAAGCCTATGGCTAAAACTTGAATTCAGCCCACAAGAATTGGCACTGAGCAAAGGTAATCTTGATCCTGGTGTGGAGATGAAGAATGGGGCATGTGCAGGGAGCTAGAAGAAATCAGAGCCCAATTTCCCTAAGTTTACTCCCAAAGCAACTCCATCACCAGAACATTATTGTTGATGACATTTCCCCTTGCTATTTGTATTCCACCTTCACTTCCAAAAGTAAGATGCTTCTATTTTTTGGAATAATGATAAATAGTCCTGAAAACTGCTCTATCTGGGAGCTCTGCTATACAGGGAAGCTAAAAGGATGCACACCTTTTTAAATTTTTTTTTTATTAATTTTTATTTATTTCTGTATGTGTATGAATGTACTGTCTGCATGCAAGTCTGCGCACCCGTGTCGTGCAACGCCGCGGAGGTCAGAAGAGGGTCTCGGATTCCCCTGGAACTGGAGTTCTCCTGGAATTGGAGTTTCAGACGGTTCTCAGCCGCCATGTGGGTGCTGGGGATCGAACC
Source organism: Rhizomys pruinosus (assembly GCA_009823505.1). Taxonomy (NCBI): domain Eukaryota; kingdom Metazoa; phylum Chordata; class Mammalia; order Rodentia; family Spalacidae; genus Rhizomys; species Rhizomys pruinosus. The sequence continues at coordinate 557,958 of VZQC01004169.1, forward strand.
CGGGTCCTCTGTAAGAGCGGTCGGCGCTCTTAACCGCTAGGCNGGCCAGGTCTTTGTCTCAGACCAAGAGGTAGGCAGTGTGCCATTTATATTAGAAGAAGTAGTGAGTTTGCCATTTATATTAGAAGTAGTGGAGCTGGGCATGGCCAATGCCGTAATCCTTAGCACATTGGGAGGCAGAGACAGCAATCTTTGTGAGTTCAGGCCAGCTGGTTACAGAGTAAGTTCCAGGACAGCTGGCCGGGTACAGGGGACCCTGTCTCTAAAAGACAAAAAAAAATAGTGTGTGCCATTTATATTAGAAGAAGTACAGAGTGTGCCATTTATATTAGAAGTATGGAGTGTGCCATTTATATTAGAAGAAGTACAGAATGTGCCATTTATATTAGTCAGCAGTGGCCCTGTCTGCTTATCATGGGCTTAGCCTCACATCCTTTTGCCAGGGCCACTGGATTGCCTTTTTTTTTTTTTTTTTTTTTTTTTTGGTGTGTTTTTTTGAGACAGGGTCTTCTATGTAGCCCCAGCTGGCCTTGGAACCTCGCTCTATAGACCAGGCTGGCTTGAACTTCACAGAGAATTCACCTGCCTCTACCTACAGAATACTGGGATTAAAGGAGTGCTGGGATTAAAGCAATGAACCACCATGCCAGGCTGGATTTCTTTTTTTTTTTTTTTTTGGTTCTTTTCAAGCACAGAAGATCCAAACCTCACCTCTGAGCAATGCTGAACTTGTTCTTCTTTTCAGTTTATCTCTTTTGTTTTTCTGTTCTATTCACCTGTCCTAATAACCTGTCTATTTGTAAACTTCCAATTTATCATTCCACTTTATTGACAGAATTTGTCAGTATTGCAAATAATAATATACTTTTATATATTTTAGGTGTATAACTCACTTTTATGTTTTTTCCCCCTAGAAAGTAATCTCTGGAGACAAAAATCTTGCCTGTACCTTCGCTGGTTGCAAAATTAGCATCATTGGACAAGTGCAGCCAAAGAAAGGAAGGAAGAAATGAAGGGAATGACAATATATGGACTGGATGGGTAGATGGGTGGCATGGATGATGAGTATGGATGGGAATGTGGACATGGTTGCGGTAGAGGAGTGGATTGGCAAGGTGGATGGTATGTGGAGTGGATGGATGGATGGAGGATGGGTGAGATTGGACGTGGAATGGATGTGATGAATGGATGATGGTAGATGGATGGATGATGGGTAGATGGGTGGATTGGATGACAATGGGTAGATGGATTGGATAGAAGCGTGGATGGATGGGTAGTATGGGGTGGATGGATGGGATGGATAGGATGATGGATGGATAGAGAGGTGGAATGATGGGTAGATAGGTGATGGCCAGGGACAGATGGGTAGATGGATTAATAGAAGGTGGGATGGAGTGGGTAGTAGTGAATGGAGGCAGATGATGATGGATAGATGGGTCGATGGATGTGGATGCATGGAGATGATGGCATGGATAGATGGATGGATATTGGATGGAGTGGATGGATGATTGTGGTGGATGGGTAGATGATCGGGAGTCATGAATGATATGGTGCCATGGGTGGTAAATAGGATAGATGGGTAACATGATCTAGATGGAGTATGGATAAGGGTGGATGGATAGGTAGATGGATGGATTGCTAACCCTGTGTATATGACTTCTTGCCTTGGTTACAACACTCTCAACTCTGACTGTGGTCCTGGTGGGCACACACCTTTAGTCCTAGCACTTGGAGAAGCGAGGCAGGTGGATCTCTGTGAGTTCAAGGCCAGCCTGGACCTACAATAGTGTGTTCCAGCGACAGCTGGAGCTACAGGGAGACCCTGTCTCAAAAAGCCAAAAAAAAAAGCTTCAATCTCATTTTGTTAGAAGTCAGGAAAAAGTGTTCATTACTTCTTCCAACTATCTTCTCTAACCTCATTAATTAAAAGTCTCCTTCTCTCTCAATTTTTCTAAAATCCATCATTTCCAGAGAAAATCTAGAAATCTAAACAGTAGAAACATTAATTTCTTCCCTGTTTGTAGAAAGTGTCGGATATGCTAACTTTTCAATTTAAAAATGTATCATGTTAAAGAAAGTTTCTAGCCTGGGTGTGGTGGTGCACGCCTTTAATCCTAGCACTTGGGAGGCAGAGGCAGGCGGATCTTTGTGAAGTTCTAAGGCCAGCCTGGTCACAGATGAATTCAGGACAGCTGGGGCTACAGGGAGGACCCTGTCCTCGAAAAGACCAAAAAAAAAAACACTGGCTGCTCTTGAAGAGGACCCAAGTTCGCAGTTCCCAACCACCCACATGATGGCTAACAACTGTCCTTAATAGTTCCTAAGGATCCATGCCCTCTTCTGGCCTCTGTGGGCCTTGTATGACACAGGCAAACAGGCATATTTATGGGCCGCAGGCAAAACACTTCACTCATACACATAAAATATAAATAATAAATAAATAATAAAATTTTTTTTTTTTTTTTTTTTTTTTTTTTTTTTTTTTTTTTTTTTTTTTGGGTTTTAAAAAAAAAAAAAAAATCCTCTGAAGCCAAGTTTCACCACTAATTCTGACTGTTCCAACACTTTCCAAGCAGCCTCCAAAGGTTTTGTGTCAGTGATCATGACAAATATATTCCTACCAGTATAACAGCAGACTTTCTAGGACGCCTGAAACCAAAAATAAACCATGGAGTCTCAAGGACCTTTGATAACTACAAAATAATTACATAACCCCCTTTTTGCCCACCTCCATCTGTTGTACATTTTCAAGCAGATATCTGGGTGGTAAAAAGTCTTCTGTTTTCAGGTCTTTAACAGAAGGAGGGGTGGGAGAGAGAAGTTCCTTTGAGCATACTTGGAGTTCGGCCAGTAAGTTTTAAGTTTAACTGTTGGGTTTTGTGGATTTACATCTGCAGAGTCTCGGATTGGTAAGCAGAAAACACAATATCATGACATAGCATGGACAGCTCATGCTTCTGCAACTTCCCAGGGTCCTCCCAACGGAGGTGCACAAAAACGCTTTTTTGTTTTATCTAAGATAGGGTAAATTACCCCGGCTCCACTCCATCCCAAAAGCAGCTCCTTGTTTTTTTAGATATCCACAAAAGCTTTGTCCCATTTCTGGCTGAATCTAGGTAGCCTTCCTAAAACTTCCCTGAAGAAGCTGTGAAATATGTGTGTCTCCCCTGCCACCTGCACAGCCAGCTTTCTTCAGGGCTTGTAGATTTTCAACTGGTAAGGAAGTAACTACAGTTAATGATACCAGTGCTAAGCAATCAAAAGAAAAATATATTTGATCCTGTCTAATTTGAAAACATGTAAAAGCATGTAAATAAATTTCTATAAGAAATCTAAATGGGCCAGGATGGATGTGCATGCTTTAATCCCAGCACTCGGAGGCAAAGGCAAGGTGGATCTCTGTGAGTTCAATGCCAGTTTTTAAACAGGGTGAGCTTAGGCAGCCTAGGACAAAGGGAGACCCCGTCTCAAAAAGACCAAATTTTTTAAAAAAAGAAAATCTACGCTGATTTTGTACATATATCATAATATAAACATTATTGAGAACATATATGATATGTTATGTGCTACAAGGTGTTACTAAATGGTGACGTTTATCTATTTTAAAATTGCAAAGTATTAGGGAGTGGAGGTTTTGTTATATCATTTGTTGGGAATTGTGATTGGTACTAATAAGAGTTAAGTTACTTTGGAAGAAAAGGATTATATGTTGTTTCAATTTTCAGGTGATAGGGAAGAGTTGTCATGAAAATGAAACACTAATGAACCAATGCTGGCCTACTCCAAAGGTCATGAGCAGGCAGTCCACTTCAATGGTTTAGCTTCAGATATGTTTCCAATTTGGTTAGCTATGGCCTCTGGACTCTTTTTATATATGCCTTTAGCCAATGCTACTCCATTTTGATTTTCCCCCTTTGATATCTTCTAGACTCAGTCAGAGGGCAAAGCTTAGAAAAAGGCCATACCTCTTAAGGTTCCCCCAGAAATGCTATGAGGTTTCTAAGGTGTCTTTCCCTTTGACCGAGCCTACAGGTGTGCAGGTACCCTGCTTTAGTCCCTCCGTAGACCAAGAGGGAACCTTACAGAATGAACAATTAGTAGACAATGTCAGGGCCCAAACTCAACTCACTGTTATAACATTGGAGATAAGAGACAAGCCTATGGCTAAAACTTGAATTCAGCCCACAAGAATTGGCACTGAGCAAAGGTAATCTTGATCCTGGTGTGGAGATGAAGAATGGGGCATGTGCAGGGAGCTAGAAGAAATCAGAGCCCAATTTCCCTAAGTTTACTCCCAAAGCAACTCCATCACCAGAACATTATTGTTGATGACATTTCCCCTTGCTATTTGTATTCCACCTTCACTTCCAAAAGTAAGATGCTTCTATTATTTTGGAATAATGATAAAATAGTCCTGAAAACTGCTCTATCTGGTGAGCGTCTGCTAATACAGGGAAGCTAAAAGGATGCACACCCAATTTTTAGAAAAAAAAAAAAAAAGTCAGAATAAAGAGAAGCACATGGAATTATGCGAGGAAACAGAAAAGTGTCTATAGCCTAAGTCTGAAGATTAACTTGTGAATGGCTCCACTCCGTTTTCTTGAGACTGAGAGGAATAAATGGCAATGTAGATAGTAGGTGCACTTATTTACTAATCTAGGAGGTATAGGAAGCAAAGAAGCAGATGGGGAGGCTGGTAATACATGAACTGGATTAGACAAAAGGAAGCCCTGTGTTTAGCGGGGTCTATGGGGCCTGTGGATGTGGGAAAGTAGGGGAAAACCGAGTAAAACCTTCATACTCCTGATTTTAGAAAAGGCAGTGTATGGACTCCGTCCCTTCTCCCATGACCTGGGCAGAAAATGCAACACTGATGCCCAAGGCACTAACTTTCAGACTACTTTTTCCATCTTGGAAAAAAAAACAGATGAATAACTTTGATCCAATGGTTACCCTGTCGCAAAAAGACAAAAAAAAAAAAAAAGTCTCCTAGCCAGGCATGGTGGCGCACGCCTTTAATCTTAGCACTTGGGAAGCAAAGGCAAGGCAGATCTTTGTGAGGTTCAAGGCCAGCCTGGTCTACAGAGTGATTCCAGACACAGCTATGGCTAAAGGGAAACCCTGCCTCAAAAAGACCAAAAAAAAAAAAAAGAAAAAAAAAAGGTCTCCTGAAAAAATAAACAGAAAACTAAGACGAAAAAAAAATGTCAATAGTTAGCCAGAGTTCACCAGGAAAACCCACGAAGGGGCCAACCTAAGAGCCTAAGGCAACAGTAAAAATGCCACTGGGGCCAGGCTTTGATTGGCCTCCCCACTTTGGTTGCTCTCCCTGCCTGGTGTTGGCAGTTGAAGATGTGAGTTCTCAGCCTCCTGCTCCTGCCGTCCTAACTGCTGCTGGCTGCCATGCCTGCCGTGATGGACTCTTAGCCTTCTGGAACCATACACCAAAATGAACTTTTTTCCCGTAAGTTGTCTTGGTGGTCATGGTATTTTATCACAGCAACAGAAAATTAACTAATACACCAACATTAATGTAATACCTACCACAAGTGAATGAAAATATCTCTGGGCCTTTAAAAAATTTTTTTCTATGTTACCCCTGGATTGGGGTAACAACATATTTGAACAGATCAAGAATCAAAATTAGAAGTAATATTGGGGATCTTCTGGGAGGTCATGGTGTCACTCAACTGTAGAACTGTAGTCTGTGTGATCTGCTTGGGGAAGCCCAAGTACCGCTGCCCCGCCGGCCACACTGCCCTACTGTTCGGTTAGCTGCTTCCAGAAACACAAAGGACTAAACCCCTCCAAGAGCAGTGCAATCCTGCAACTCGTTGTTGAGAAAAGAACAGTGGCTCCCGTAAATATTACAAGGCCTGAGGAAAGCAAACATGATAATGACTCTGTAACTGATTTCCTCAATAGTGATGAGAAAGAAGACAGTTTCTCTGCAAAATTTAAAGAATTTAGATCAATCTACAACTTTAAGAAGTCTATTGCTCAATGGTCACTCTTGGTCAGGGAGACAACAAAGCAAAGTTGATGAAAATGGACGTGGATGCTTGACTCCAGACCTGTCCACTGCTCCTCCCAGGAGGCCAGGAAGTCCTAAGAAGGGAAGGTAGTTTCTCAGGTGGCTGCCATTAGCTCAGGAGGGGATCCTGTCACAGTCTCAGGTGGTGGGGATACTCAAGGTGCAGGACCTTTATGAAAAGGAAACTGGCTGTTCGTGTGGTGGTTTAAAAATATTTTACTTGGAGGGGCTGGAGAGATGGCCTGACAGTTAAGAGCGCCAACTGCTCTTGCAGAGGACCCGGGTTCAATCCCCAGCACCCACATGGTGGCTGAGAACCATCTTTGACTCCAGTTCCAGGGGAATCCAACACCCTCTTCTGATCTCCGCAGCATTGCATGACACGGGTACACAAACCTACATGCAGACAGTACATTCATACACGTAAAAAATAAATAAGGGGCTGGAGAGATGACTCAGCGGTTAAGAACACTGGTGGTTCTTGCAGAAGACCCGGGTTCAAATCCCAGCACCCACATGGCAGCTAACAACTGTGTGTAACTCCAGTTTCAGGGAATCCAACATCCTCTCCTGTCCCCGGAGGGCATTGCACAAGGGTACATTGACATGCAGGGAATACACACATACACATAAAATAAAAATAATAAAAGATTTATAAATAAATAAATAAAATTTTTTTAAAAAATTTTACTTGAGGCTGGAGAGAAAGCAGTTAATAGCGCCAACTGCTCTTGCAGAGAACCCGGGTTCGATTCCCAGCACCCACATGGTGGCTGAGAACCATCTTTAACTCCAGTTCCAGGGGAATCTGACGCCCTCTTCTGACCTCCGTGGCATTGCACAACACAGGTGCACCAACCTACAATGTAGACAGTACACTCATACACATAAAAATAAATAATAAATAAAAATTTAAAAATAAGAAAAAATATTTTACTTTTGGTACAGTTCATTTATACCAAGTTTATACCCATTTGAGTTAAAAAACAGATAGTGTTACTAAATAAATTCAAGATGCAGTTCTGTTAAAAAAAGAAAAGTAATATTATACATATTTATAAGGATGTTTATTTTCTCAGGCCTCTGTCTCTCTGCCTCTTTCCACATTAATCTAAATTAATCACAGTAATCTGTCAAATTTTATTTGATATATTAATTGAATTAATTGAATATTAATTGAAGCTAAATGGAATACAGAGCCAAAAAGAAATCCACTATCTGTATTTTCAAATTATCAGTTTTACCATAACTGTCTCGCTTAAACTTTCAGAATGAAGTCAATACCAAGTAAATTATTTCCAGATATAATTAGAAGGAATATTAGAGTATATGTAATACTTCCAGATGATTTTTTTCTAAAAGGGAGTTGTATACTTCGCCCTTCCAGTTCAAGAAAAACGGTCCGTTTGTCAAATCTCCTGCAGGCAGATATCTACAGAGAGGACTTGGCAGCGTCTGGGTTAGACAGTCATTTCAGTTGCTCATTAGCAATCAAAATGTAATATCCTGTCATTACCTTGTGTTGGCAGAGACTTGTTCATAACAAAGGAATAAAATTTCAATTTTTCTCAGCCATAACAATTTGCAAAACTATTTCCACACACAATGAAACTGTGCAACCAAATGTAGATCACTCCTTGCATCTGCAATATTTAAAAACATCTTGTGGAACGGGCATGGTGGCGCACGCCTTTAATCCCAGCACTCGGGAGGTAGAGGCAGGTGGATCTCTGTGAGTTCAAGGCCAGTCTGGTCTACATAGCAAGCTCCAGGCCAGCTGGGACTACAGGGAGACTGTCTCAAAATAATAACAATAATAATAATAATAAATATTTTGTATGACTCAAAGGAAGGGATTATATAAATACCCCCAAATACTACCTGAATAAATGTGCCTTTAGAAAACCGTCTGAGTCCCCCTTACTCTAGTGACTGATCTAGATTTGGTGCTGCTCCTGAGGTGTCTCCCCTGACTTCATTATCATCCAGAACTCTCCCATATCAAACTGAAAACTCTAACACCCACCATCAATAATAGTGCAGCTGACATTACCCCCCTTCCCACCACAGCTGCTCATCAAGTTCAGTCACACTTTATTTCATCTTACACTTTAGTACTTCTTTTGGATTTTACAGCAGCCCACAGTTAAGAGACTTTAAACGGACTGTGAACTTTTTAAGTGTTTGT
>VZQC01004169.1:568167-578908 GCA_009823505.1 Rhizomys pruinosus
TAGTGCGTCATCAAGGGTAGCCAGGACAGGAACTCAAGATGGAACTCAAGCAGAGGCCATGGAGAAACATTGCTTATTGTCGTGCCTTTCCCTGGCCTGCTCAGCTACCTTTACTTGTACAGCCCAGCCCACCTGCCTACAGATGGCACCATCCACAGTAGGCTACGGGCCCCTAAGTCTAATCACAGTCAAAAAAAGCCCCAACTGACAGCTCGCAGCACTAGATCTGATGGAGGAATCCTTTCCATGAAGTTGTTCTACTCTGTATGGTCAAGTCTGGGGGAAAAAAAAACTAACCAGCACAAGAGTTGTGCACATTCATTATATACTTTTAATATAGTTTGGACATTTTAAGGACTGTGGGGCTTTTAAGGTTGTACTGTCTTAGGTTGTGATTAATGTTAACATCATACTTTGGGGATAAGAACTGGAAAGGTGGTGGTTTAATAGTGATGTGTTTTGTGTATCAAGTTGACAAGGGGTCAATTGTGCTGGATAGCTTTAGTGTCAACTTGACACACCTGGGTTGAGGGAGCCTCAATTGGGGAATTGGCTCCATTGGATTGGCCTGTGGCCACATCTGTGGAGTATTGTCTTGATGGTCGAGCAGTGTGGGAGGGCCTGGCCCACAATGAGTGGTGCCACCCTGGGCAGGTTGTTGTGTACAGTATAAGAAGGCAGGCTGGGCATGAGCCAGGGAAGCAAGCCAGTGAACAGCATTCCTCCATGGCCTGTGCTTCAGCTCCTGCTTCCAGGTTCCTGCCCCGAGTTCCTGCCTTGGGCTCCCTGAGTGATGAACTATGACCCAGGAGATGTAAACTGAATAAACCCTTTCCTCTGCAAGTTGGTGTTGGTCAGAGTGTTTTGTCACAGCAATGGAAGAGAAACTAGGACATTCCCTGAGCCTTAGATATAAAGGTTTAGTTGTAACTGTATCAGCTGGGGCTGGGCACCACATGGTCACCTATCTTTTGCATTTTGACCAGTTGTGGAACTTTGCAATAATCCCCATGTATTGTGAAGAAACAGATGGTGGAAGCTCCATTTGTCTGTAGATATAAGGATAAATATTTAGACTACAGGAAGAAATTATATTGGCTTAGGAAAGTGGTACTAATAGTGTCTCATTATTTGATGAGATTTACAGTACCAGACATGGATTCATCTTACTGAGCACTCCCTAATTCTAACTAGACAGCTATTTGTTACCCCCAAGATGGTCAGATCAAAGACTACCATGCTCTTAGGTGGATGGATATAATTTTATGCAAAATGTAGCAGGACAAGGGCCATTGAGATTGGTCAGTGGTTAAGGGTACCTACTGCCAAGCTTGATGACCCAAGCTTGATTCTGAGTTCTAAGTCAGGGACCTACATGGTGGAAAGAGAGAATTGAGTACTTTAGGTTGTCCTCTGGCCTTCGTGAATGGCCACGGCACACCTCTTCATAAAAGCAGAGTAACAGAATCAAAACTTACCATTTTGTAATGGTACCTCCATGTTGAATACACATTCTGATTTTTTTGGGGGGGGTCTTTTCGAGACAGGGTCTCCCTGTAGCCCCGGCTGTCCTGGAACTCACTTTGTAAACCAGGCTGGCCTTGAACTCACAAAGATCTGCCTGCCTCTGCCTCCCAAGTGCTAGGATTAAAGGCATGCGCCACCACGCCCGGCGCATTCTGATTTTATTAAGACTAAAACTCTTTTCTGCAAATACCTACTAGTCATGTTAACCACTTACTATCACCCCTGAAGCATTTCTTCTTGTCAACCTTCACTTCTGCTCACAGAGAGTTCCATATCCTGCTGATGTACCTCCAAAATACTTCCCACAACTCTTTAAAATTCCTCATTAACTGACTCATTGAAATTAACTTCAGTAATTGCCTAAAGATAAAACTGCCAGAAAGAGTTACATGGAATCACTTTTCTCAGTGATTCTTCCCCATTCTCTCTACCTAGCCTTTCTTCCGTCCTACCCTATGTTGATGTGTTAGTCAGCCTTCTGTTCCTGTGACAAAGTGCCCTAGATAAACACCTTAATGGGAAAGAGTGTTTATTGGGGCCTGTGGTTTCAGAGGCTTTAGGTCACAGTTCCTTGGCCCTGTTACATATAGGCCCAGGACAAGACAGAACGCCATGGCCAGGCTGTGTGATGGAAGAAGCTGTTCTCACAGTGAGCCAGAGAGAAAGGGAGAAGAGTCCAGTGTTTCAACATCCATTCAAGAGGTATGCCCCCAAATGCTCTAATCTCCTTCTGCCTGATCCTACCTCTTAAAGACTTCACCATCTCTGCATAGTGTCACAAGGATGAAGACCATATATTCAACACATAGCCTTTGTTCAAAATGATAGCTATAGCAATGGCCAGTTCTATTGGAGAACTCTGAGACCTCACACTACCTACTCTCAGGGATAGGTCTCTGCCTCCTTCCCTAGACATACTCTCTCACATGCTCTGGCCCTTCTGTTTCACCTTACTCCTGGTTCCCTCTCAGTTTACTTTGTTGCTGTTCCTCATCTTTCAAATCCCTGCATGTTGTATCAATTAACCCTCAACCCTTAGCCCATCTCTATCTCTACAAGCATCCTTGAAGATCGTGTCCAGCTGTGTGACTTCAAATGCAGTGTGCATTTTTATGACATGTATAATATGTGTAACACAGCCCCATTCTTAGAGGTAATTCTCCTAGATACAGCAGCCCACCCACTTAGACAATAAGCATCCAAAACTTAATGTGTCTAAAAGATCATTCTCAATTTTCCCCAAACCTCATTTCTGGTGTTTATCATTTCAGTAAACACCAGAAAATTGTTCTTCTATCTTCTCAGTTGTTCTATACCAAGATAGTAGCCTATTCATGATGCTTTTTCTCATCTCTCCTATCTAGTACATATAAATCTTCCTGGTTGTATGATGAAAGTACATTCAGCATTTGAGTTTATCACCTTCACTACAACCTTTAGTGAAAGGCCTTGTCATCTTTCATCTGGATGAAGGAACCTCTAACCTTATCTGTTTCTACTCTGATCAGCCTCATCTCTTTCCATGTAATGTCCAAAGTAATCATTTTTTTAAATTTTTATTCATTTATTTATGTGTATGAATGTACTGTCTGCATGTAGGTTTGTACACCCGTGTCGTGCAATGCCTCAGAGGTCAGAAGAGGGTGTTGGACTCCCCTGGAACTGGAGTTCTCCTGGAATTGGAGTTACAGACGGTTTTCAGCCGCCATGTGGGTGCTGGGGATTGAACCCGGGTCCTCTGCAAGAGCAGTCAGTGGTCTTAACCGCTAGGCTATCTCTCCAGCCCCAAAGTAATCATTTTAACACATTACTCAGTCTATTTCATAGATCCCACGTGAAACTTCCAGGGCATTCTCTTCACATTAAGAATGAAATCCAAAGTCTTCCCATGGCCTGCCATGCCCTGTCTAATTGATCTACTAGATATCTATCTTTTCATATTCCAAACATCTCCAAACTACCCTCTCTCTGGGATCAGCCTTGAACAGACCATACATGTTCCCACCTTAATGATTATAATGCCATTCTTCAGAGGCCTCACTCTTTCTTGTTAGTTCAGATCAAACATCATCCCCTTAGAAAGAGTGCTGTTTACAACAACAACAGAAAGGACTGCATCAAAGAACTGACTGAAACAGTGAACTTCTGCTCAAAACAGTCAACTTCTACATGGAGAATATTGAGAAAGACTGAGAAAGAGATAAAAAGCATGTTTGGCAGAATGCATGAGCTCTGGTGGGATGGAGGAATGGGGGGGATACAGGTCTAGATTTGATAAAAATATATATATATAATTTAATTAAAAAAAAAAGAAAGAGTGCTGTTTCCTGGTACATTCATGGGTTCAGACTCTTCTCCCAAGAAAAACCTACAGCCTAGTTTTTGGTGCACACTTAAAAGGATAATAGATGAAGTAGTATGCTAACCTTGGACCTGTTGCTATAGTGAAAATGACTAAAAGATATTAAAATGGAAAAGGCAGTTTGAGACTTTTTTTGAGACAGGGTCTCCCTGTAGCCCCAGCTGGCCTGGAACTCACTCTGTAGACCAGGCTGCCCTTGAATTCACAGAGATCCACCTGCCTCTGCCTCCTGAGTGCTGGGATTAAAAGCACACACCACCATGCCCTGCTTGAGACATTTCATAGGCACCTGGATTAGTGCCAGGAAATTAAACTACCAGAAGCAAACAGTGGAACATTTCCAGTCTTGGTACATTGCCTGGACACTGCACAAAAGTTTAACTCCATTTTTATAACTCTTTTACATAAAAGGATTAACTAGAAGCCTGTAAAATCTGTTGTTTTACTAGCTAAAATGTCCATCCAAAGTATCATTAGGTTTATTTATGTGGCAAGCCATTCCACCACCCCTTCCATAAATTCTGACCTGTTTCTTCTTCCAAACTTCCCAACTGTATTTTTTTTTCTTTTTTTTTTTTTTTTGTCTTTTCGAGACAGGGTCTCCCTGTAGCCCCAGCTTTCCTGGAACACACTCTAGACCAGGCTGGCCTTGAACTCACAAAGATCCACCTGCCTCTGCCTCCCAAGTGCTAGGATTAAAGGCGTGCACCACCACGCCCGGCCCCAACTGTATTTTTTTTTAATGAGAAATGCTCATTTAAACACTCAGTTGAAAGTACCACTATGAAGCTGGGTGTGGTGGCGCACGCCTTTAATCCTAGTGCTTGGGAGGCAGAGGCAGGTGGATCTTTGTGAGTTCAAGGCCAGCCTGGTCTACAGAGTGAGTTCCAGAACAGCTGGGGCTACAAGGAAACCCTGTCTCGAAAAGACCAAAAACAAATTTTAAAAAGTACCACTATGAAATAGTTATGAGCTAATTCTTGCTGAAACGATTCTCTTGAAAAGTTTTATTACAGAGACTGAAGACAGTGAGAACAAAAGAACAGCTATTTACATCTCTTGGTATAAAACTTCAATCACATTATTCATGTACTTTGAGTCAATCACTTAAACTTCCCTCTATAGGTCTTCCTAGAGGAACTACTTATAGATTCCGAAAACTAAGCAATTAACCTAGGGCCAAAATGGTACATGGCATTCTGGATATTTTTAGAAGTTTTGTATTGCTATACTCTGCTGTAGTAAAACAAAATAATTTTCAGTTTAATTCAAGTCCACAAATCTTAATAGCTAGATTACTCCCTTTGAATTCATTTTTCTGCTGTCATAAAATACCATGACCAAAAGCAACTTATAGAAGAAAGACTTTATTTTGGACTATGGTCCTAGAGGGCTAGAGTCTGGTTGGGGGAGGGGGGCTCTGGGATCTGTTGCAGAGATAGCGCTGGGGGAGGGGGAGCAACTCACTCACTAAGAGTTCCCTGGAGAGGCGCCTCTGTTTACCATAAAGGATTTTCTTTAGTTATTCATTCACACAGGTTCTCTTAGTAAAGCCTTCCTTATTAAAAAGGCAAGGGCATGAGAGGGATAGAGAGTGGCTAGATAGATCAATAGAAGCTAGAATAGATAGATAGAGGATACTATGGCTAGTTCGAGATGGCTGTCCTGATGGCTTGTTCCTGGTGGCTGTTCCCCCTCTTTTTGTACTCTCTCTCTCTAGAGAGAGAGAGAGAGAACATGAGTCAAAACCCTGGAAAAATTAGAGTTTACAGAATGTGCTTATGTATGGGGAGAATCAGGGAGAAGGTCTAAAATCACTTGACAAAAACATGGGGAAAGGTTAAAAGTAAATAGAACAATCTTGACACTAATGTGTGATAGGTGGAGGCTTCTCCCAGGATGCTTAATCCACAGATCAAAGGAATTCTAGGGCCAGCAGAGCATTCATCTGGTGTTCCAGAGACCAGGGGTATGAAATGAGCTCTTTTTAGATGCTTATGTGCCTGTTCTAAACAGAGCTGCAAGCCTGAATATCCTATCCTGAACTATAGCAACAGTCCATTATGCAGTGGGTGAAGGGGGACAGGCATGGCTTCAGACATGGTGTCAGGAACAGACAACTAAGAGACCACATCTTAACCACACATAGGAAGCAGAGAACAAGAACAGGAAGTGGGTCAGGGTCTAAATCCTAATGCCATCCCAGCAGTATACTTCCTCCAGCAAAGGTCCATGTCCTATAAATTCCACAACCTTCCCAAACAGCACCACCAACTGGGGACCAAGTGTTCGTATACATAACCTTACGCTGACATTTCTTACTCGAATGACAACATTTCACCCCGATATCCATAGGCTATATCATATTGTAATTGCATTTAGTCTTAACACCGTTCAAAAGTCCAAAGTCTCTTCTCAGGCACAAGGCAATCTTTTAACTGCAACCTCCTATAAAATTAAAACCAAGCTTCATACTTCCAATATAAAATAGGAACATATATTCCCATTCCAAAAGGGAAGAACGAGGACACAGTGAGAAAAGATTGGAAGGAAGCAAGACTGAAGCCATCAGGAGAAACTACCAAATCCTATAATTCCATATATGGTACCTGGGGCTTCAGCTTCAAAGGCTTTAGATGGCTCTGCCACTCTGGCTTTGTCACCTAAATCACACATTTCTTTCTTGGGTTGGTTCTACTCCTTATAAGCTCTCCTTGGGCCTTATCTCAAAGTTTTCACATCTCCAATATCTTGGGGTCAGGCTTCATTTTCACAGCTTCACACAATGTCATTTCAAGGCCCACTTGCAGAGACCTCAACCCTGCCATACAGTGCCTGATAGCTTTCTTGTCTCCAAAACCAGTACCAAGTAGATGACACTGCCAAATTTGGCTGCCTCCTTGGTATGGACCCTTGTCCCTTAGATCACATTAGCAACAGATTTTCTGTGTAGTTGCTTTCCAGGAGAAGAAAAAACCTTAAGCCCTCTTTCATGAAATGGAGGCTTTGCTGGGGGTGGGGAGGGGCTTACCGTTGAGGAACCTATCCTATCTTTGAAATTCAGGAGCAGTAGGTTTTCTTTAATGATAGTGATCTCAACACTCGTACCCTCTTTTTCCTTAGGGCCCTGGGGGGCGACATTGAGTTTCCTAAAGTATTCTTTTCCTCTGCCAGTTGCACATTTTCTCTTTTTTCTGCCCTACTTGTTCTTAGTCACTGTTGACCTGCATAAGAAGAATCAGAAACTGGGACTGGAGAGATACCTCAATGGTTAAGAGTGCCATCTGCTCTTGCAGAGGACCCTGGTTCGATTCCCAGCACCCACATGGTGGCTAAGAACACCAGGGGAATCTGACACCCTCTTCTGACCTCTGCAGCATTGCACGACATGGGTACACAAACCTACATGCAGATAAAATAATAAATAAAATTTTAAAAAATGAAATAAGCAAACTTGAGGAAAAAGAAGTTCTTAAAAAAAAAAAAAAAGAAGCAGAAGAATCAGAAATAACCATGCCACAGACAACATTATGCTGTCTTAAATTTTCCTCCACAAAAATTTTTTGAAATGCTTTTTAATTTAACCTCAGGCAAGTTCTTAGGACACCGGCATACTGCAGGCAGATTTTTACCAAACTATCAGCTAGTAGCCCAATTGCTAATAAAAGTCCTTGCTTCATGAACCCTCATGAGCCAAGCCTCCACTGTCCACTACTATCTTCCAAGCTCCAACTAGAATGGACAGTTAAGCTCTGCTTACAGCATTCAGCCACTTTCTAGTCCAAAGTTCCAAAGTCTTCCACATTCTTCCACAAACCAACATGATCAGGTTCTTCACAGCAACAACACCACTCTTCTGATTGCCAGTTTCTTTTTTTTTAATTCATTTATTTATTTTTTTTAATTTTAGGTGTAGGAGTATATTGCCCACATGTGCGTAAGTGCACCCATGTCATGCAGTGCCTGCGGAGGTCAGAAGAGGGTGCCAGATTTCTTGGAACTGGAGTTACAGACAGTTGTTAGCTGCCAGCGGGCGCTGAGAATCGAACTCTGCAAGAATAGACAGTGATCTTTGCTTCTGGGCCTTCTCTCCAGCCCCAGAAGAGTTTATTTCGATTTATACTTCCAGATGACGAGACTGGAGAGTCAATCATGGTGGGAAGATATGGTAACAGGCAGACAGTAGTAGGATGCTCAAAGATACCCATCTCAACGGTACACAGGCAGCCGAGAGAGAAAGAACAGAAAGCGAGTTGAGGAAATGAAATCTCAAAGTCCACCTCTAGCAATATATTTCCTCTAGCAAGGTTCCATGTCTAAAGGTTCCATAACTTCCCCTAAACAGCACCACCAACTGGAAACCAAGGGTTCAAATGCATGACCCCCTGGGGGACATTTGACATTCAAACCACAACATTACGTCACACACTGTGAGTAGTCATGACTGCTGGCAATAGTCATGCAAATAGCAAGATATTCAAGGGTGGCTCTCAGCATTAGAATATGGAATGTCCAGACTGAGATGCCTTTCATGTATGCTGTTTATTACACACTCCATATCAAGATAAAATGTAGGCAGTCCACACGGTTCAGCTGTGCTGGTCTCCTGACATCCTTTCAGAGGGCTCCAACGGTGTCACAGCTGGATCAGTGGCCCTGGATACAAAGTACAGAGAAAGACACTAGACTCTCAGCTTTCTACCCTAGTCACTCATGGTCAGTCAGACTGTACATGCAATCTGAGTTGGGACAAACAGTGGATCAGGCTGGAAACGTAGAGATAAATTAGAGTGTAATTTAGTCTCCCTATGTGCTTGAAACCAGAATGTAAACAATGGAAAATGTTGACAGTGAGATAAAGGAAAGGAGCAGAGAAGAGCCAGGGGGTGTCCCCCCCCCAGGGGGACACGGATGAGACAAAGTAAAAGCACAGGTGGCCCTCTTATTTTTGAGACCCAGCTAAGTTTCTATTGTGTGACACTGTTCCTAGGGAATGTGAGCCAGGATCCATATACCCCAGATAGTGAACCAACAACAAACAAAAGTAACTATATACCAAAGTCCGATTTAGTGAAGCAATATGTCTGTTGGGTTTGCTTACATGAGTACTTGCATTCTCATGTAAGTAAACCCTGGAGCTCTCAGCACAACTTGAAGACAGCTTGACAGGTTGGAGTGTCTTCCTCTGGCAGCTGATCTTGGTCTCCTCAATAGCCCTTACCACTAATAAAACCTTGAGGAGAGAAGAACCTTGTACATCTGGTCAGTTTCAGGGATTTCTTTAGACTGGTGAGCTATTTAGTTCCTGAGTGTACTGAATCCCCTTTTAGAATTTTCTGAGTCTTAGTGAGCTTCCTTTAGAATGTACTGGGTCCCAACAAACTTGAGAGGAAATTTCTACACAACAATATAGAAATTTCTACACAAATTCTTTGTGACATGACCATGACTATTAATGAATTCCCTCTTTGGCTTGAGCTACTTAATATGTATATTTGTCTTTCTTTTTATTGAATTTTTGATAATTCATACAATATAATTTGAAGGTATTTAGATCTTCTCCCCCTCCATACTCCCCCTTATTGACCTCATCCAATTTAATATGCTTATGTGTGTGTGTGTGTGTCCTAGAGAGTCTAATTTGTGTGCCCAAATGTCCTTCAGAGTGGGTCCATGGAGACTAGTTAACATCCCAAGTGCCCCATCCTTGAAAGAGTCTGTCTCTGCCCCTCCCAGCAGCCATCAGTTGCCACAGTTTTCTTAGGTGGGGTTGGGGTCTTACCCACTTCCTCATGTCTATGCCGGGATTTTGTCCAGTTTGAGTTTCCATGGGACTTGTGCATGCTGTCACTCTTGCTGTGAGTTCAGCTGTGAGTCCCAGCTGTCTGCAAGACTCTTTCCTTGTGACCATCCACCTGCCTCTTACAGTCTTTCCACTCCTTCTTCTACAATGACCCCTGAGCCTTTGGAGGCAAAAGTTTGATCTAAGAGTCCTAGTCAGGGATAAGCCCTGTATAGCCTCTTGTTCTCCATATGTTGGCCAGTCTTGTGTTTCTGTATTAATCACCATCTGCTACATAAGGAAACTTTTTAGGGAAAGGAGATCATTAGAGTAGGAAGGGTTAAGTGGAGTCAAGATGGGAGGGCAGGGAAGAAGAGGGATGATGCAGTGGGAAAAGGAACACTGAAGGCCTTTAGAAAAAGTGATAATGACAACTATCCCTAAAGTATATTGATATCTACTATAAAAAGAGATTGCCCGGCATGGTGGTGCATGCCTTTAATCCTAGCACTTGGGAGGCAGAGGCAGGCAGATCTTTGTAAGTTTAAGGCCAGCCTGGTCTACAGAGCGAGCTCCAGGACAACTGGGGCTACAGGGAGACCCTGTCTCAAAAAAAGACAAAAAAAAAAGAGAGAGAGAGAGAGAGAGATTAAGGAGTGCACAGAGTAGATCAGGGATTTCCCAGGACCACCTGAAGCACAGGTAAGAGCCGGGCACTTCAGCCAGGTGGATTGTTGGATAATTCTATCACTGGGTTGTTGGATAAACATTTCATAGGTCTGTTGGATAGTTCAATCATTGTCTTTCGGGGGGGTGGAGTCTCCTGCTTAGCTGGTATAAGAGGTGGGCCTGGGGCTGGAGAGATGGCCTAGCGGTTAAGAGCGCCGACCGCTCTTACAGAGGACCCGGGTTCGATCCCCAGCACCCACATGGCGGCCAAGAACCGTCTGAAACTCCAATTCCAGGAGAACTCCAGTTCCAGGGGAATCCGAGACCCTCTTCTGACCTCCGCGGCATTGCACGACACGGGTGCACAGACTTGCATGCAGACAGTACATTCATACACATAC
>VZQC01004169.1:580933-692201 GCA_009823505.1 Rhizomys pruinosus
CAAAGTCTTCTAGGTCAGGCAATTAACTGTAGATTTTAATGTAAATGTGAGAGGAAGATAAGAAAAAAAGCTTGAACAAAGTACTGAAACCGTCTGAAGCACATTTTCAAAGAATTTATGAGAGCATGAATGAAACATTCTTAAAGACAGAAAGTTGAAGTCAGCTAAGTTGTTAAGAACTCTGGAGCAAGTAATTAATCATAGAAAGCAGCTGCACTTGGGAAAAGGTCTCAAACACAAAGCCCAGGAATTTTCCCTTTACAAGCAGATGTGACACCCGTCCACTCATAGGGACATACAGTTAAGGAGGGCTGGACCTAGAGAAGTGTTGGTTTGGCATGTAGAGAGGATTAAAATTCCAAAGTTTTACCTCTTGCCTCACTTTTTAAAAGAAATGGATGTAGCAGATTAATTATAGTCACATTCGAAGTTGAGATCAAATGCAGAACTCTAGCCTAAATAACTGCAAATAATTTTTAAGAACTGTGAGGCCAAAAACACAGTATATTCCACACTAATATACATTGTAGTACACTTTGTTTGTTTGTTCTGGCTTGGTACTGGAGGTAGGGTCTCTGGAGGCCACACTTACCTTGAACTGGCTCTGTAGACCAAACTAGCCTCAAACTCAATATGTAGACCATTCTGGCCTGGAACTCACAGAGATATGCCTGTTTCTGCCTCCCCAAAAACACTGAGATGAAATAATGCTACCACTCCCAGGATTAGATTCTTCTTCTTATCGGCACCATGTTTAGTGTATTTTGAGAGAGGGATAGAATAAACTTAAATTTTTTGAATAAAAAACTGTTTTAAGGGATACAGATGTGCGTGTGTGGTTTGTGTGTGTGTGTGTTGTGTGTGTCGTATGTGTGTACATGTGCTTTGAGGGAGTATGTGTTGGGATACATTTCTATGCATATTTAAAGTATTTTAACTAAATGTAGCCAAATGTGTACCTTATATCTCATATCTATTAAAGTTCACCTAACTAATAGCATTTTATTTCCAGGCTTGATTAGTTAGTTATTATTTTTTTTTTATTATTTCCAGAACATCTTGGCTAAGGGTCTTTGTTTTCTATAATTAAAAGATATATATAATTAGCTGATCTAATGATTTCATTATTGAACAATAAATATGTATAAGGTGAGTATGTGTATAGCTATTGTATTGAAATACATTTATCATTTAGGGTATTCATATGTATAATTCTGAAAATTTATGAGTGTATTTTTTTATTATGAAACTTTCCTGGAGTTTATTACAGAAACACATGTAGCACAAAACATGAAAGAATTTAATTTTCAATTTTAGGCATTTCTTTTTCATTTATTTTCTGCCTGTACCTCAAGAAAGAATGACAGTTACATAATAACTCAACATAAAAATCCATCAATAAAAGGACCACACCCTCTTATCGTGTAGTGAAATAAACTTGCCTGTCCACTTTATGCCTAGCTTATCATGCACATTATTGTATTAAGAAAGGGGAAGTTGGGGTTGGAGAGATGGTGCCTCAGCGGTTTAAGAGCACCCGGTGCTCTGCAAAGGACCCGGTTCGATTCCAGCACCCACATGGCAGCTAAGAACTGTCTTTAACCTCCAGTTCCAGGGATCCAAAACCCTCTCCTGACCTCCAAGACATTGGCAGGACAACCGGGTGCACCAACCTGCATGCACAGATTCACGTAAAAAAAAAATAATTCAAACAGAAAAAAATAAAAAAAAAAAAATTAAAACAAAGATAAGGAAAGTTAATATGTAGAAATATATTTTAGAATTGTGTTTGGCAGACATGTTTAGATTGATTACCACATATTGGTAGCCTCTGCTGGTACATATAGAAGAGATATTGTGCTTAGAAACATGTAGTTAAAGAGAAAGAATTTGATGACTCAACTGTCTAGTAAAATACAATTTAGACTTGGAAAGAGAGGGGTGGAACTCAAAGCATGAATGAATAAGGCCTTTACAAAAAAAAAACTTTTGGGAAAAACCTACAAGGGGAAAAGGGGAGGAATATTTTGAAGATAGTAGTTCTTAAATTGTGTTAACATTTTTTGTTCTTGTTTGCCTAAAGCTACAATCCATCAAAATGCTCAGGATCTCAGGAGAAATCGTTATTCAAATAGGGATGTAATAAAAGCATACCTTTTTTTTTTTTTTTTTTTTTTTTTTGGTCTTTTTGAGACAGAGGTCTCCCTGTAGCGCCCAGCTGTCCTGGAACTCACTCTGTAACCAGGCTGGTCCTTGAACCTCACAAAGATACCCCTGCCATCTGCCTCCCAAGTGCTAGGACAAAGCCATGCGGCCACCTCGCGCTGGGCACCAAAGATATTCTTTTTTTAGAATGACTGCTTTCGTAGTCCAAATTTAAATTTTTTAAGAAAATACCGAAAGGACCAGAATATCTAGAAAAATTTTATAAATTCATCATAATTATTATAATTACTAAAATATTCCTGTCATATTATATTTTAATACCCATATGTTAGTAATTAGTAGATTTAAATCGCTCCCAGGTAAACAGGTAAATGTAGGATAAGAAGTTGAATGGGTTGCTGATAGGAAAACCCATACCAGTCTTTTTTAGTCCTAGTCCCTGGGGGGTAACTACTGACCAGCAGGAGTCCTCAGTAGCCACAGGAGCCGAACAGCAGGGGAGCTTAAGTACTTTTTTGTACATACACACACAGGAGGGCTGGATAGATAATTTTCTATGCCTGAATTCTTTCCAATAGATAAGATTTTCTTTGCAGAACCTTTGGTCTGGTATTTGTGGAGGTCCTGGATGCGCTTGTTTGCAAAGCAAGATTGCTTTATTGTTTTGAGGTTGATGGAGGTCTCCTTTCAAAGTGTCACTCTTTTGGGCTGGAGAGATGGCCTAGCGGTTAAGAGCGCCGACCGCTCTTACAGAGGACCAGGGTTCAATCCCCAGCACCCACATGGTGGCCGAGAACCGGCTGAAACTCCAGTTCCAGGGGAATCCGACACCCTCTTCTGACCTCCACGGCATTGCACGACACGGGTGCACAAACTTGCATGCAGACAGTACATTCATACACATACATAAATAAATAAAATTAATTAAAAAAAATTTTTTAAGTATTCCTTGTCACTAATAATTAAGGAAATGCAAATTAAAACCACTTTTAAGATATCATCTCACTCCAATAAGACTGGCTAGGATCAAGAAAACAAATGATACCAACTGTTGGAGAGATTGTGAGGAAAGAGGAACACTCATCCACTGCTGGTGCAAATGTAAACTCGTACAGCCACTATGGAAAGCAGTGTGGAGAACCCTTGGAAGACATGGAATGAACTTGCCACCTGACCCAGCCATACCACTCCTGGGTATGTACCCACAAAACTCATCTTACTGCAGAGATACATCCACAGCAATGTTTATTGCAGCTCTCTTCACAATAGCAAGGAGCTGGAACCAACCCAAGTGCCCCTCAATTGACGAGTGTATAGAGAAAATGTGGTACATCTACACAATGGAGTTCTATGCAGTGGTAAAGAAAGATGACATCATGAACTTTGCAAGTAAATGGATGGAGCTAGAAGATATGCTGAGTGAAGTAACACAGTCCCAGAAAAACAAATGATGAATGGTGTCCCCTGTCTGTTGATGCTAGTGCCAATTACCTAATTGTATGGCAAACTGAGCAACATTAATGTGATCTGAAAACAACTGTGCTCTTATATTGTGAATCCCTTAAACAATAAATTAAAAAAGAGATTAAAAGGAGCTACTCTATAACCTGGGGATATTGCCCCTTCTCAACATCATAGACTAACAACAATGAAAAAATACTCAGTG
The DNA here is from genome assembly GCA_009823505.1 of Rhizomys pruinosus. Lineage (NCBI taxonomy): Eukaryota > Metazoa > Chordata > Mammalia > Rodentia > Spalacidae > Rhizomys > Rhizomys pruinosus. The sequence goes on from VZQC01004169.1 coordinate 584,766, forward strand.
TCTAGAATGGATTCCCTTTCTAGAAGCTGTTGACCAGGGATCCATCCCATTAGACCTCAAACAATACTGGCCATTGCCCCTGCTTTTGGTTACTCACCAGAACTGGGTAGTAAGACCCTATTGCTGACAACACTACATACATGAGCTATAGAACAAACAAGGAGAAATCAAGCTGGTGTTGACTTCATAGCCTCATAAAGATTCAGCTAGTTTTCATAGTGCTTGAAACATGCTATACATTGCTACCAGAAGGAAAAAAATAATAATCAACCCTACCTGTGACAACTGGCCTGGCAAGATGTACCTGCTGATGCAATAGCAGCACAAATAGTATGGGAATAACCAACCACTCTTTAATTGGATTTAGGGTCCACTTTTAGGATGGATCCAATACCTTACTTTATCAGTCTTAGGAATCTGAGGCTAGAGAAGTCACAGGATATAGGGGAAAACAGAATAATAGTTTTCTACTAGTTACCATATTAAACTGACTCCAAATGACTTATTGTTATATCCATGTATTAATGCAGTCTCAATTCTCATGAAAAAAATTTCCTTTTTCAGCAGATGGCAATTAACCCAAAATGTTTCTATTAAGACAGGACATGTTAGGAGACAACATAAAATAGTAATAATAGCAATGTTGAAGAGTGAAGTTTGGGGGGCTGGAGAGATGCCAGGCAGTTAAGAGCAAGCACACTGGCTGCTCCTACACAAGACCCAAGTTCAAATCCCTTAGGACTAGTGCCTGCTGCACAAAACACATAAAACAGATGTAAGGAAAAGGCCTGGTCAGGTGAAATGTCAGTATGGAAAGGTTTCTGTGCTATACCACTTGCTAAGGCTAATTCTTGGCTCTGGGTTTCTAAATCTGAAAAATGAAGATACCATTTTATTAGTCAAGGTTCTCCAAAAGTACAAAACTAATTGTGTGAAATGTGTGTGTGTGTGTGTATTAGTCACATTTCTGTTGCTGTAATAAAACCACCATGACCAAGGGAACTTATGAAAGGAAAGTTTATTTGAGCTTACAATTGATAATTCTAGGGAATTAGAGTCCATTGTGGCAGGGAGGCATGGTGGCAAGAGCTGGAACAGAAAGCTGAGGTTCACATCTTCCAATGAACATAGGAAGCAGAGAGAGAGCAACTAGAGTCTGGCAAGGCTTGTTGAACTCACTAAGCCCGCCCCAGTGACATACTTCCTCCAACATGGCCACGCCTTCTAAGATCTCCCAAAACACTGCCACCAGCTGGAGTCAAAATGTCTGAATACTTGCAGCTTATGGGGGACATTCTCATTCAAACCACCACATATATATATATATACATATGTGTGTGTGTGTCTGTGTGTGTGTGTCTGTGTGTGTGTATGATTTATTAGATTGGCTTACAGGCTGACAATCTGGTAGATATATATCCAATCCACAAAAAAAGCCAAGTTTTCCTTTTGTGGCTTTGATCTGGACTGCTAGCAGAAGCTGCAGCCTACATTCAGGATGGGTCTTTCTACTTCAAATAACATGATTTTAAAATTTCCTCACAGGAGGGCCCATCAGCTTGCATTTTAGTTGATTCTATATCCAGTCAAATTGACAACCAAGATTTGACATCATAGCCATAAACATGAACTAGAATTCTTACAGTGTTGGTTCCAGGATTTCTCCATGTATACTGAAACTGATAGATGCTGTGATAGCTAGTTTCAGTTGTTGACACAATAGAATATAACATGGGAATGGAATCTGAATGACCAGTTGTCTAGATTGGGCTGGGCTATGGGCCTGTCAGTAGATGATTTTCTTGATTGTGTTCATTGGTGAGAAGACATAACCTAAAAGTCGTCATCACTGCTTTTAGAGAAACTGATTCCTGAACTACATAAAAAGATGCACCGCTCTTACAGAGGACCCAGGTTCGATCCCCAGCACCCACATGGCGGCCGAGAACCATCTGAAACTCCAATTCCAGGAGAATTCCAGTTCCAGGGGAATCTGATACCCTCTTCTGACCTCCGCGGCATTGCATGACACGGGTGCACAAACCAGCATGCAGACAGTACATTCATACACATACAGAAATAAATAAAATTAATTTTAAAAAAAGATGCAGGCGAAGTGAGCACTGTAGCAAAGCATTGACTCAGTGTTTTCTGTGGATGTAATGGGACCAGCTGCTTCAGGTTTCTACCATCCTGATTTCCTCTCAGTGATGGAACTATAACATGTGACCCAAAGAAACATCATTTCCCTTAAGTTGCTTTTATATGGGTATTTTATCACAGTCACAGGAAACAAAGTTAAGACAATACTCAACTTCCTTGTATAAAATGGTGTAGTATTTGAATACAACATGTGCATATCCTTCCATATATATGAATCATCTCTAGATTGCTCATAATACCTAATAATTCAGATATTATCTAAACTGTTTACTGTTTTGTTTAGGACATGACAAGAACTCTTCAAATTCTGTAAAGATGGGGATTTCCTTCCTGAATGTTTTTAATATATGATTAGTTGAATCCATGAATGCAGAGAACTAAAATGGCTGAACACAGTGCTGAAATTTATTTATTTATTTATTTATTTATTATGCTATTTACTATGTTAAGGAAGCATTCTTCTGCTCCTCATTACAGAAAGGATTTTTTTCTAATTATTGGTGATGGATATTGTCAAGTAACTTTTTACCTTCCAACAATAAAGAAAGCAATATGATTTTCTTGCCTTCTGGATGCATAATTAATTTTAATAAAGAATTTATAATATTTAGTATCCTTTAGTTCTAAAAATTAAACATCCTTAGCCATTTTACATTATTTGGGGAATTAACTGTTAGGTTCTGTTCTATCTTAAGTTTTACTTAAGATTTTTGTATGAATAAAAATAAAATAAAGATTTTTGTAGGAAAAAATGGGATGTCTTTAGCACTATTATTTTTGTGGAATATGAGCTATAGGTATGGCAGCTCACTTTGATAAATTAACATTTTTCCACCCTTTTCTTATTTAGGAAACTGTTTAAACCTCAGAGATGCTTTCCTTCTGGCAGGAATATGAAAGAACATATCTCTTTAAAATTGTATACCTTGTCCTAGCATCAATTTTGGAAACAATAATGTTTCCTCAAAGTTTTCTAGTCATTCTAGTCATTCTATTTGTTTTCTATTTATTTCAAATATGTATGTTATTTTACTAGAGCATCTGTAATTCTTTCAGCAATTCAATTTTGAACATTAAGTTTCAGTAGTAATAACCACTGCTCATGTGTTCATGGATTGCACACACGGTCTGCCATCATTGTCATTTCTCTTTCCCAGGTCACTGGAGGCTACCTGTACTTATGGAGGGCACATATAGGCACTCATGTTTATATTTTTGTTCTGTTTCTAGTTCGATTCAACTCTTTTATCTCCACCTGTGTAGTCATGCTCCACCATCATGTTAGAAACATGGCCTTGGCATCCAATAAGGGCAGGATAATCAGTATTGATATCAAAGCTTGTCATTTTTCACACAGTTGTGTATGCCAATTGAGGAAAGGTCAGTTATTGAGTGGTCAAGATGGATGATCCTGTGTTGTTTCATTGTCTCATGAACCTCCTAGTTCCCTCATAATAACTGCTCTGAAGTCCATTTATTTACCTCTAGTTTTCTCAGAGTCAGTAATATGGACATCGTTGATGTGCTGTTTCACCCAATAAGAATAAGGCTTCTTCAAGAATGCTAATCTGAAGTGTTACTTATCAGATGCTCTATTTGTTAAGACGTTTTTATAGAATTGTAGAATGGACTATCTTGTGATTTTGAAGTCATATAAAAAAACAGTGAAAAGTAGGAATTCCAACTGAGAAGAGCTTAGAAAAATCATAATTAATTCCATGACTAGGTGAAAACCTAATTAGATCAAAAAGATGTACTACAGTTTTAGAATTAAGTGCAGAAATTGACAAGCCCTCTTAGGAAGCCACAAGATCTAGACCAGGCAGACAGGAAGCTGCATAGATCAGTGAAATTACATTATCAAACTCCAGGTAACCTTGAAATTTAGCCAAGCAGCTCACCAGCTAAAAGTCTAGGAAATAACTTGCTTCAGTAAGGATTGAAGTCAGTAAGCACCCTTATATCTGGAAGTAGCCAGGTCTACAAGACTGGATAGTCCTAACAAAAACCATGTTCCTTCTTTGCATAGCTGACACTATTAAATAATGATGCTTGCTCAACTTATCTGTTACCAGACTATGATTGCCTGGAGTTCTTCTCCCGCTGTATTTGAGCCCTTGCTACCCTATAAGATTGATACTCAAGCCCTCCATCTCTCATCAAGGTTTTTTAGGTGACATTATAAAATACCTGAATATAAATAAGTAAGGACACACTGCCCAGTTTTCTGTGTTCATGTTCTTAGTGGGTCTAACTTGGGCTGTGTATCTCAGGTTCCTACATTTTCCTTCCCCAGTACTTTCCTCTTCTTATACCACAGGTCTGAGGAAAATAATAACCATAGTGTGTTCACAGGAGGAGAAGATGCCTTTTAGTACACAACAACCACATAAGCATTGTCTACGGGAGGGTGAGGAGAATGTGTGCCTCTCTATCATCCATCAATGGGCAAATTCATTAAGCAGCTTGAGATGAGTCCGTCAAAATGAGCTGGAGGATGCTCTGGTGATGCTGCACTCCCTCTAGTATATGTGAGGCCCTGCAAGACCACAAATAAAGCTACAAATAAAAGTATAAATGAGGGGCTGGAGAGATGGCCTAGCGGTTAAGAGCGCCGACCGCTCTTGCAGAGGACCCGGGTTCGATCCCCAGCACCCACATGGCGGCTGAGAACCGTCTTTAACTCCAGTTCCAGGGGACTCTGACACCCTCTTCTGACCTCTGCGGCATTGCACGACACGGGTGCACAAACCTACATGCATACAGTACATTCATACACATACAAAAATAAATTTTTAAAAAATAATAAAAATAAATAAAAATTTTAAAAATGTATAAATGAATACACATTTAATACAAGTGAAAATACTTAGCAACATACAGTCCCGCTAACCTTTAAATTTTATCTGTGTTACAGGTTCAGGTTTAGTGGTCGTATCCTAGGCCTGGCTCTGATCCATCAGTATCTTCTGGATGCTTTCTTCACAAGGCCCTTCTACAAGGCCCTCCTGAAGCTGTAAGTGTACTGCACACCATGGTTCTGTCCATCCTTGTCAGCAGGATGACACCACTGGCCTTTCTCCTATCTCTGACCCTTTTGTCAATTTTGCCCCAACAATTTCTGATAAATTTCTGTACATTTCATATTCTGAGTGCTCAGATATCATGTATTCCTTTTAGTGCAATAAAAAGACATTTAGTTTGAGCATGGTGGCGCACGCCTTTAATCGCAGCACTCTGGATGCAGAGGCAGGCAGATTTCTGTGAGTTCAAGGCCAGCCTGGTCTACATAGTGAGTTGCAGGACAGCTGGAGCTACAGGGAGACCCTGTCTCAAAAAGACAAAAAAAAAAAAAAAAAAAAAAAAGAGGCATTTGTAGACTTTATTATACTTGATGACAATTTTAGGGACTGGAGAGATGGCTAAGGGGTTAGAGCACTACTGTTCTTTCAAAGGACCCTGGTTTTGATCCCATCACCCACATGGGAGTGCTTGAGAACCGATCTTTAAACTCTCCAGTTCCAGGGGAATCTGACACCCTCCTCGGACCTCCACATTGGCAAATTTGTCAACAAACATGGGGGCACAAACCTACATGCAAGACAGTACATTCATACATATAAAAAAATTTTTTTTGTTTTTTTAAATAAGAAATAAAATGAACAATTTAGCAGAGCATCATTAATGGAATATGAAGTAGTTTTTATATAAGAAATTATAACCTAAACATTGTGTTAAGCTATGAGGAAAGAATGATTTGCTTAATTACTTATATCGTTTTAAACGGTGAGGAGCACCATTGCTCTTGCAGAGGACCCAGGTTCGATCCCACACCCACATGGTGGCTGAGAACCGTCTGTAACTCCATTCCAGGAGAACTCCATTCCGGGGGAATCCTACACCCTCTTATTCTGACGCGGCATTGTACGACACGAGTGCCCAAACTACATGCAGACAGTAACATTCATAGACATACAAAAATAAATAAAATTTAAAAAAATAAAATAAAATAAAGTGAGAGCCCATTAATCAATAATTATTTCATGTTTATTACTGTAAAATGTTTTATCAGTTTCTTTTCAAAGGGAAATTTGAGTGAACAAAATTACTAAATGTACTGACTCATCATTATATTCAAAAGTACACATTATTGTACTAAACTCTTTTACCCCCAGAGCAGAAGAACCGTATTTGTAGGGAACCCTGGACATCATTTGTTCATTCAGGTTTTCTTGCTGCCTTTGAACCCATCCAGACCCTGTGATTTGAGTGACCTGGAATATTTGGATGAGGAATTCCACCAGAGTTTGCAGTGGATGAAGGACAACAATATCACAGATATTCTAGACCTCACTTTCACTGTTAATGAAGAGGTTTTTGGACAGGTTTGTGTGATTTTACTGTTGATCTGTTTGGAAATATAACATAAGCATAATAATTTACCACTTCTTTAGTCGCTTGTGCTCCAGAGTTTGGAGGGTGGCACAGCCTGGTGGCGGATCTAAAGAACACGTGCTAGACGATTAAGCTAGAGCCTAGAGTTATGAAGAGAATCAGTTCAGTGGGCCGGGCGGTGGTGGCGCCGACACTCTAGTAATCCTCATGCACTTGGGCAGGCCAGAGGCGAAGCAGATCTTTGTGAGGTTCAAGGCCAGCCTGGTCTACAGAGTGAGTCCAGGAACAGCTGGGCTATAGGGGAGACCCTGTCTCGAGAGACCAAAAACAAAAAAAAAAAAAAAAAGAAATCTAGTTCAGGTATCTGAGGCAGAAAAGAGGTGCCAGCCTGGGCCCAAGACTAGAAGGAGGAGAGAGTTTGAGGAGAGAGTAGAGCTTTTTATCTTTACTTATGTGTACATGTGTGTATTTGTGCTGTGTATGTATCTGTGTATCTGTATCACCTGTGTGTCTATGCTCATGAGTAACACAAGTTAGAGGCATTGGCTCCTCCAGGAACTGGAGTTACTGGAGATACAGGTGGTTGCGAGCTGCCTTTTTCCCATCCTTCACATGTTCTCTATAGTAGAAATACATACAATTATTTCCAGATTATATTACAAAAGCTACATAGCAATTTTAAGATTTTATTTTTTTTTAGTCTTTTCGAGATAGGGTCTCCCTGTAGCCCCAGCTGTCCTGGAACTCACTCTGTAGACCAGGCTGGCCTTGAACTCACAAAGATCCGCCTGCCTCTGCCTCCCAAGTGCTAGGATTAAAGGTGAGCGCCACCATGCCCGGCTAAGATTTTTTTTAATTTTAAGATTTTTACATAATGTAAGGATCTAGCTTCTCTTGTAACAGTAAACTAAATTGAAGCTAGATTAGAAACTGGAATAAAGCCAAAAAAAGAAGCAGATTTAAAGAGATTTTTATTAATTTTTGATAACTTCATACAATGCATTTTGATCATATCTTCACCCCACCTTACTAACCTCCACATGATTTTATGTCCTCTATTATTATTTTTAAGGCCTATCAAATCTGATTTGTATTCCCAAATGCCCTTTGGTATAGGTCCATCCCCTGGAGCCTAATCAGCCTACCCAGCTTCACACCCGTAAAGAAAACTGACTCTCCCTCCTCTAGAAAGTATCAGTTGCCAATAGTTCCTCAGCCAGGGTTGGGGTTTCTTGCCTACCTCTTCCCTTCCATGCTGAGATTTTGTTTGGCCTGAGGTTACATGGTTATCTTGTGCATACTGTTGCAGTTGTTGTAAGTTCATATGAGTAACTGCCCTGCTACCTGGAAAACACTGTTTTCTTATAGTCATGCACCACCTCTGGCTCTTATAATCTTTCCAGCCTATCTCATCCAATGATCCCTGAACCTTGGGAGGAGAAGTATGATATAGGTGTCGAATTCAAAGCTAGGAGCTCCACAGTCTCCAATCCTCTGCATATTGACTAGTTGTAGGTCTCTGTGTTAATCACCATCTTCTACAAGAAGATCCTCCTCTGGTGAACATTGAGAGATACATTTATCTGGGAAGGGATAGCTACAGTAAAGACCTTTCAAAAAAGTCATATGGAAACTGACTAAAAACTGATCTTCTTAAAGTATATTCTTATACAATATAAAAATAGTTTAAATACAGTTACCTAAATAAGGAACAATTCTCCTATCAGACAACCATAGGCTAGCAAATAAAAACCCAGTGTCAAGGATGGACTCTGTTTTGGAACTGTTGACCAGGGGACATGTCCCATAGACCCTCCAATACTGACTATTAACATTGTTCTTGAAACAATAATTTTTATTTTTTTGTTGTCTTTTTGAGACAGGGTCTCCCTATAGCCCCCAGCTGGCCTAGAACTCAGACTGTAGACCAGGCTGGCTTTGAACTCACAGAGATACACCTGCCTCTGCCTCCCAAGTGCTAGGATTAAAGGCATGCACCACCACGCCCAGCAAGAATTTTTATTTTTAATATTGCAGCAAATAATGCTAATGTGGACATATTATTACAGACTCTCCACATTGAAAAGAAAAGGTTAGCATAGTAAAATAAAATTATTTTTAAGTCTGTATGGCAAAATATACCACAAACAAGGTAAAAGTAGCATAATAGTTCATACATTGTAAGATGTAACACCAAAAATGGCTATTTCCTTCAATATTGGAAGATCAGTAAGAAGTAGCCAGTTCATATACCAATAGAAAATTAACACAAGGCCATTGTGGTACACATCTGTGTAATCCCATAACTCAGGAGGCTGAGGCAGAAGAATCACAAGATTAAAACCATTTAGGGTCACATAATGAGGCCTTTCTTAACCCACCTTCAAAGGAAAAGAATATTTTAAATTAGCAAAGAGCATATACTGTAAGAGAAGAAAATGTGAATAGATACTCAGCCTCCTTCACATTTTAATATAAATTCAAGTTACAGTGAGATGTGTTCCTTTATTACAATGTCAAAAATCAAGTTTAGCATCTCCATTAATTTTGAAAAGTGCCTGAAGAAATAAGCATTCCTGCACACTATAAGTAGAAGTTTGGTTTGCTCTATGAAAGATACCTTGGTGATATCTATCCATATTTTAAATCACAAGCCTTTGACTCAGGGTCCACATCTGAGAATTTGTCTTGCACATATATATCACACCAAGTAATGCACCACTGACCATTGCAAAACTCTGAAACAGTTTAAATGTCTAGCAGTAGAGCACTAGTTAAATCAATGATCCACTTACACAACAGAATAGTGGAATCCTGTGTGGCTATTAAAAAGCTTGAAACACTTCAGCTCATCAGTATATATAGCCTCATAAATAATAAATAGGGCGCACTAGTAGTGCCAAAGAAAGAATAAGTGTTATCTAAGTTGGTATAAAATTTCCAAGATATACTTTCAAGAGAAAAAGATAATGAAGAACAGAATACACACTACTGATAATATATATCATATATAGACGCGTAATGTCTCCTGAAGAACATAAACTACAAATAATCATATATAAAGTTAGAGGAAAAATAACAAAAGAGCAATCTTTTATGTATGTGAAGTCTAGAAACTGAACAACATAGACAAAAATTTGAATGTCCCTCAGTGAAAAGATAAGGATATGTTGTAGTTGTAGGTCTAAAAACATGTTTATTTGTTCAGAATTCATATGATTTCTCTTTGAAAGGAGATCACCAAGGACAGTGAATCTGTTTTAGAAATTGAACTGAACTGAACTGAACTATGGCTTTCTTTAAGCAAGTTAATAGTGGAGGGCAGATAGACGGGTGCAGATGAACGAGGTCATAGGCTTTCCCATGGGTGCTAGTAAGGGCTTGTTTGTCTGGCTTGAGTTTACATGCTACTTGCGCATGCCATCACCATTGCTGTGAGTTCAGATGACTGACGGCCCAGCTGTCAGGTAAACTGCTTCCATGTGCTCATCCACCTCCTCTGGCTCTTACAACCTTTCTGTCTCCTCTTCCAGAATGATCCCTGACTAAGCCTTTGGAAGCAAAGGTTTAACACAGGTGTTCAGTTCAGGGATAATCACTCTGCAGTCTGTTGTTCTCTGAACATTGGCCAGTTGTGGGTTTCTGTGTTAATCACCATCTGCTGCATAAGGAAGTTTCTCTGGTGAGAGTTGAGAAATGCATTAATTTGTGAGTCTAACACTGTCATTAAGGTCACTTTAATAGTATATCTGTTTAGCATAATAACAGTAGTAGGCTCTCCTCCATGGCTTATTTGCCATCTCGATATAGGTTCCTGGCCAGAAAAATATGAGGTGTGAACTCCATCTTATGAAAACCAACATATTTTGATGAAAATTACCTCATGTACCTGCCTTCCATCCTTTGAAAAGGTAGCACATGGACTCTGGCTTTATTGTCTGACTTGAGCTTGTTTTTAAAAACATGCGTCTCTGTGCTGGGTAGAAACCCTCTCTGTGTTTCTTTGTGCTGTTTCTTCCTTTCTCGAGGTCAGGCTGTTCTTCCTAGCCACATTCATACCCAGTGGGGAAAACAACTGCCCTGGCCTCTGATCTTTTGCTTCTCCCCTTAAGCTGTTCAGGGGAGAGCTTGCAAATGTTAAGTTGCCCTCCTTGAGATTTGGAGGGATCAAATATCTGACTACCGTGTTGGGACACTTGATTCCACCCTAAGGGGCAACCCTTTGCATTTCCCTTTTGTTTCCATTACATCTCCTGGGTTAAAGAAACATGTTTCTTTCATATAAAACAAAAATGTAGCTCTTAAGATGCTTAAGAATCTGTGTCTAGGGGCTGAAGAGATGGCTCAGCAGTTAGAGCACTGGCTGCTCTTGCAGAAGATCCAGGTTCAATTCCTAGCACCCATGTGGTAGCTAGCAACCACCCCTAACTCCAGTTCCAGGGGATCCAACGCCTTCTTCTGACCTCCAAGGGCATTGCACAACACCCAACATGGATAGACTTATACTTATGCAGGCAATACACTCATACACATAAAATAAAAATAGAATAAAAAGAACCTGTATCAAAACATACAGCAAAGGCAGCATGCACAAAGCCATGCAAATTCAATCAGATAAAATGCAGCATCAAACTGGGGAAATGAGAGGAGGCACCAACCTTAGCTGAGGAGGAACTATTGGCTGCTGATCACTGTGGCTGAGGGAGAGTTTAGCTTCTTTTAGGGAGTGACACTCGACAGGCTGAACAGCATCCAGTGGATGAACTCACACTATGAAACAGTTGGATACACAAACTTGACTTGTTAGGCTTTAACTTATAAGACAGAATATGTGAAATCCTGTGGGTGGGCTATGGGGGGGCATGCAGATAGAGGAGGCCTAAATATGATTAAAATGAATTGTATGAAGTCCACAAAAATTCAATAAAAATACACATTGAAAATTTTTTTAAGAAAATATAAATGGGGCTGGAGAGATGGCCTAGCGGTTAAGAGCGCCGACCGCTCTTACAGAGGACCCAGGTTCGATCCCCAGCACCCACATGGCGGCTGAGAACCNAAAGAAAGGAAAGGAAAGGAAAGGAAAGGAAAGGAAAGGAAAGGAAAGGAAAGGAAAGGAAAGGAAAGGAAAGGAAAGGAAAGGAAAGGAAAGGAAAGGAAAGGAAAGGAAAGGAAAGGAAAGGAAAGGAAAGGAAAGGAAAGGAAAGGAAAGGAAAGGAAAGGAAAGGAAAGGAAAGGAAAGGAAAGGAAAGGAAAGGAAAGGAAAGGAAAGGAAAGGAAAGGAAAGGAAAGGAAAGGAAAGGAAAGGAAAGGAAAGGAAAGGAAAGGAAAGGAAAGGAAAGGAAAGGAAAGGAAAGGAAAGGAAAGGAAAGGAAAGGAAAGGAAAGGAAAGGAAAGGAAAGGAAAGGAAAGGAAAGGAAAGGAAAGGAAAGGAAAGGAAAGGAAAGGAAAGGAAAGGAAAGGAAAGGAAAGGAAAGGAAAGGAAAGGAAAGGAAAGGAAAGGAAAGGAAAGGAAAGGAAAGGAAAGGAAAGGAAAGGAAAGGAAAGGAAAGGAAAGGAAAGGAAAGGAAAGGAAAGGAAAGGAAAGGAAAGGAAAGGAAAGGAAAGGAAAGGAAAGGAAAGGAAAGGAAAGGAAAGGAAAGGAAAGGAAAGGAAAGGAAAGGAAAGGAAAGGAAAGGAAAGGAAAGGAAAGGAAAGGAAAGGAAAGGAAAGGAAAGGAAAGGAAAGGAAAGGAAAGGAAAGGAAAGGAAAGGAAAGGAAAGGAAAGGAAAGGAAAGGAAAGGAAAGGAAAGGAAAGGAAAGGAAAGGAAAGGAAAGGAAAGGAAAGGAAAGGAAAGGAAAGGAAAGGAAAGGAAAGGAAAGGAAAGGAAAGGAAAGGAAAGGAAAGGAAAGGAAAGGAAAGGAAAGGAAAGGAAAGGAAAGGAAAGGAAAGGAAAGGAAAGGAAAGGAAAGGAAAGGAAAGGAAAGGAAAGGAAAGGAAAGGAAAGGAAAGGAAAGGAAAGGAAAGGAAAGGAAAGGAAAGGAAAGGAAAGGAAAGGAAAGGAAAGGAAAGGAAAGGAAAGGAAAGGAAAGGAAAGGAAAGGAAAGGAAAGGAAAAGAAAGGAAAGGAGCAGGGAAGGAGGGAGGGAAGGAAGGAAGGAAGGAAAAATGAAAGGAAGAAAAGCAGTGTCCAGCTCTCCCTAGAATGCAAGGAAGATCTGTCTAGGGTGGATGGCTGAGGGGTCTGAATACTCCACGAATATCAGTTCTGTTCTCAATAACCTGGCTTTGGTGTGGCCCTGGTGTAGCAAGGGTGGAAACATCCAGTGTCTCTTGTATAGAAACACCAAAGTGGTGTTTCCATTGGTTCACAAAAAAGGAAAAGGGAACGCATGGGGGAGTGCTATCTACTCTTGCTGGTTGCTGGCTTTGCTATGTCATCACTTTCTGGCACACAATCATGATGAGCCTTTGAGAAAACAGACACAGCTGCAGGACTTCTTGTGCACAAAAGTAATGTCTTCACACCTTTCCAGTTTAGATTTTTTTTTTCTCAAGTCTTCAGTTAAATGGTGAAGCATGTTAGCTTCTGTCCATCCATCACTAGTAGGTCCAAAGCAGGTGCCACTAGAGAGCTATTGACTCTGGGACATTGGCAGGAAATGTAGAGCTCTAAACGACATGTCCTTCCAGATCCCTTAAAAGAGGAAAGCAAGGAATAAAGGAGAAAAGGGAAGGAAAGTACAGGAAATGAGTCCGAATTCCATGTAAAAAGAAAATGCAGTGGAACATGGAAACACGTGACTTCAGAAAGTTGTCAGGTTTCTTTGCAACATCACCGTCAGAGAAAGTGTCTGAAGTGATAAAAATCATGGGATCTTCTTTCTGTTCCCGGCTCATTCTAAAATGTTCATCTATTTGGGCTACTATAACAAAAAGCATATATTGGGTAGCTTATAAGCATCAAAAATCTATATCTCATAATCTTAGAAACTGGGAGGTCCTACAAGAGCAGGTAGCAGATTCTGTGTCTGATGAGGACCTAGCTCATTCAAAGGTGGCAGCTTCTGGCCTCAACTCAGTGGAAGGGACAAGGGTCTTGTGCCTTTTTAAAATAAGGACACTATCTTAGTGTCTCATGATCCCCAGATGTGGAGGTAAAGATTATAATACATGAGGGGGTAAGAGAACATAAACATTCAGAAATTTATAGTGGTTTTGAATTTTATTGCATGTTGAAAAAAGCTAATTGTAGCCGGGCATGGTGGCGAATGCCTTGAATCCTAGCACTCAGGAGGCAGAGGCAGGCAGATCTCTGTGAATTCAAGGCCACCTTGGTCTACAAAGTGAATTCCAGGACAGCTGGGGCCACAGAGAGACCCTGTTTCAAAAAGACAAAAAAAAAAAAAAAAAAAAAAAAAAAGAAAAGAAAGAAAAAAGCTAATTGTAAACGATAGTCACTATCTCAATCTAACGCATGCAGTGGTAATCACCAGTATAGCCTGTCTGTGCTGAAGCTAGACTCTATTTCAGGTTGTAGACTCGAGGCTCGTCTCGGTGTTCGATGCTAGGGAACTGGAGCTGGTCATAGCTGGAACTGCTGAAATTGACCTGAATGACTGGCGGAATAACACTGAGTACCGGGGAGGTGAGTTAGCAGTGCACAGTTATCACAAACAAATTAGAGGTAGGTGGATCACTGTGAGTTCAAGATCAGCCTGGTCTACATAGTGAGTTCTGGGCCAGCTGGAGCTACAAGTAGATCATGTCTCAAAAAGACAAAAAACAAAAAAAAACTGATAAAAAATTGATATAAAATTAACCATCCTAAAATGAACAATTCAGTAACATTTAGTGCATTTAATATTTTGTACGATTATAACCTCTACCTACTTCTGCAATACTTTTACCATCCTAAAGAAAAGCTTGTATCCATTAAGCAGTTGTTCTCAACCCCTTACTCTCCCCTCTTCCCGACACCTGGCAAACATCAGTCTCCGTTCTATCTCAGTGGACTTGCTTCTTGTGGAAATGTCACATAAATACAATTGTACAAAATAGAATATTTTGTGTTTGGCTTCACTTGGCATACTATTTTGAGAGTGATCCATGTTCTGGATTTTATGTGTATTATTGTTTTGCTTGCATATATGTAAGTGCACCTATGCATGCAAAGCCCATGAGGCCAGATGAGGGCATCGGATCCCCTAAAACTGGAGTTACATGTTGTTGTTACCTACCATGTGAGTGGCTGGGAACTGAACCAGGTTCATCTTAAGCACAGCCAGTGCACTAAATCACTGAGCCATCTCTCCAGCCCCAAGTTCTGGAATGTTTTAGTACTTCATTCTTTTATATAGCTGAGTAGTGGCTCAACATAGATGTACATATAGTTCACCAGCACTGTTGTTATTGATGTTTGCATTGCTGGGGGTTAAACTCAAGGCCTTGTGCTTGCTGGGAAACTGTTGTACTATTGGAGTATATATCCTGAGCCCAGTTTGCCACTTTTTGAAGCTTCAAAACAATGGCCTTACTTCAGTACAAAGCATGTCTGCACAACTTCTAAGCTGAACTTCCCTCAGGTAACAGTCACCCCGGGCCTATATGCAAACCTCGCAGAAAGCACACCTTCTGTAGGCCAGCTCCTGAGTAGCCCATGATACCACCATACTGTCAAGGAACTATCTCCTGCCGCTGTGGAATTTAAGCTCTCTTGGCCTCTGTCCAAGTTTGTTTACACAAGGTTCTAACTACGGCCTCTTTTTCCCCTTGCAGGACATCAAACTAGACTTTCCAAAACATCCTTCTCATCAAATCAGGACACCTTTCCCAAAACACACATAGAAGATTGCTTTAGGTTTTTAGGCCTGAAAATCCTTCTTTTAAGGTAAAACATTAGAGAGAAATTCCAATCATTGTAACACAGAACAAAAGCACAGAGACGCCAACTCAGCCCCCTTCGTGCCATCAGCTGCAAACCCTCGGACTTTTAGGTTGAGTTGATCCAACCATTGCTGGCCTATGTGTTTATCTGCACTGTTTCTGCCAAACCAGAAAGGCTTCTGATGCCCCAGCACCTTTCCCTCCCGGCCTCGTCAGGTTCCTGTGGCGTTGGCTGACTTCCTGTTACCTCGTGCTTTCCTCATTCCCTTTATTATTTATTTCCTCTGCTAGCAATGTCCTCTCCCTTTACCACACAAATGCTTTACATGCTAAACTCGACCCCCTTTTTCTTTCTAAAGCCCTCTCACTCTCTTGTCTTTGAATACCTCTTACCACTGTGCCTTGTTGTAAATCACTGATCTAAATTGATTCCTCCAAGCCCGGTCTTTGTAGTCATGCTTCAGAGCAACTCCTTAGCCGAGGAATGACCCAGAAAACAGCTGTATAGTGGGTACAGGGTTTTCTTTAGAGCTGATCATGACTGCTGGGAGACTCTGATCTTCTGCCAGGCTTAGCACTTGCTTCTATATGTTCTTACATCCTAGACTGTCCTGAGTTGTTGCCAAGAGTTAAGACATCAAAACAAAGATGATATGATAAAGTATGGTTCTCATAGACGGTCCATGTCTGCTGAGACTTTCTAATCCTTGCTTACAATATTTCTTATTGTAAATATTGTAAGCCTTTATGCCAACTGCTTAAATATAAACATCTCAGAGAATACCTCTCAGAACACAAGGTCCTTTCATAATAGCTGTTCTTTAAATCTCCTTTTGTTGTCAAACTTTACCTCATTACCTAAACTATTTAGACCTGCCTAACTAAAGAACACTATTCACAAAGTTAAAGCACCCAAAGTGGTTGTTCGGTTAACGTAACAATCTTTCTCCTTTCTCAACATCCTCTTTCTACCTCCTCACTCCAATTTTTTTGTTTTTTGGTTTTTTTTTCTATCAGGTTATCATGATGGGCATCTTGTCATCAGATGGTTCTGGGCTGCAGTGGAACGCTTCAATAATGAGCAGAGGTTGAGATTACTTCAGTTTGTCACAGGAACATCAAGTGTGCCCTATGAAGGCTTCGCAGCCTTGCGAGGAAGCAATGGACTCCGGCGTTTCTGCATAGAGAAATGGGGGAAAATTACATCTCTCCCCAGGTACGGAACTCCTTCCAACCGTCAGGAACTTACTCCGGGGGAAGAACACACGAGTTAAGGTGGTCATCCTTTAAGATAGAATTCTTGCTTGTCACTCAAAATATTGTTATTTAGTTATTAGTGAAAGATATCAGTAAGGGTCTCTGAGACTTGGATTGAGATTATATTTTAGTGAAGTTTGATTATTGATGGTATTTGTGTGTAATGTCTTGGTCCATGTGTCATTAATGGGAAATGTTTCAATCCATACAAAACTCAACTTGATTCCTCTTTTTTGTTGTTCTTTAAGCCATTTATTTCTTTTCTTAATTTATTATTTTTTATGTGTATGAGTATACTGTCTGCATGTAGATTGGTGCACCCATGTCATGCAATGCTGAGGAGGTCAGAAGAGGGCGTCGGATTCCCCTTGAACTGGAGTTAAAGACTATTCTCAGCCGCCATGTGGGTGCTGGGAATCAAACCCAGGTCCTCTGCAAGAGCAGTCGGCGCTCTTAACACTGAGCCATCTCTCCAGCCCCCCAGGCCATTTATTTCTTTTATTGACAGTTTGTGTTCAATGTAAATGAATTCCATAACACAATAAGTTAGTTACTATGAATCAAATCATAAATACACAAACACAATTGTACAATCAAATAGATGTACAGCATTCAGGGATGAAGCAAGAGGGAGTGTTCATTCACACACAGTAGCTTTGGATCTGTGAGATCTATTGTTCTGGTGTAGGTTTCTAAAGATGGGAAAAATTACTCTGATCATCAACACCACACTGGCCGTGTTAGACGCCAGAACACATGAGTATTAGTGTATGACCGTGAAAATACATATATAATTTTTTCAGGGATTATCTGCTTTTTCAAAGGTTTCTGTGTTCGAGGCAGTTGAAAAAGGGCAATGGAATGCAGTCCACTGTCAAGCTTAGGACCAAGGTCAAGCTATCTAAAAATATGAACTGATAACCAAAAAGTACTCCAAATATGGCTACTTTGATCTGGTGTTTTGTTTTTTTCTTTTAAAAAATGTATTTACTCAGCTGGGTGTGGTGGCGCACGCCTTTAATCCTAGCACTTGGGAGGCAGAGGCAGGCGGATCTCTGTGAGTTCAAGGCCAGCCTGGTCTACAAAGTGAGTTCCAGGTCAGCTGAGACTAAAGGGAGACCCTGTCTCAAAAAAAAAAAAAATGTATTTACTTGCAGGGTTTGGTGGGGCACACCTTTAATCCCAGCACTTGGGAGGCAGAGGCAGGTGGATCTCTGTGAGTTCAAGGCCAGCCTGGTCTACAGAGCAAGCTCCAGGCTAGCTGGGACTAAAGGGAGACCCTATCTCAAAAATAAAAAAAAAAAAAAAAAAATGTATTTATAGAAAGAATATAAAAGACTATGTGAATTTAACCCAAATTATCTTCCAGTTTTCATATCAGAAAGCTTTGGATATGAAACCTGGAGAGATGGCTCAGTGGTTAAGAACAGTTGCTGTTCTTCTAGAAAACCCAGGTTTGATTCCCAGCACCCACATGGTAACTAACAGCTGTCTGTAACTCCAGTTCCAGGGGAATACAACACCCTCTTCTGGCCTCCACAGGCATGCATGACACAGGTACACTTACATACATGCAGACAATACATTCATGCACCAAAAAATTAAAAAATTATAAATAAAAGATTTAAAGACTGGATTTACAGTTTTGGCTCCTTCCCATATTTACCTTTCTAATTTCAAGATCTGTAATTTTACCACATTTTAAATTATGACAAGTACTAAAACATATGCAGGGAATAAAAGGACTTAGTTGAGGTCAGTGCAGTTCTCTGGAGCCAGTCTGACTAAATGAATCTGGCACTCTTCTTGATTGAAAATGGGTGACGGACAATGACTTTGTGAAGTAAGAGTTATTCATGACGGCTGACTTTGGGAATGGGTTCCAATCCATCACTGCCTGGCACATATCCATTATAGATAAAGATCAAATACGCCAAACCTGAAGCTACAGTGTCAGGGTGGTAAAAAAAAAAAAAAAAGTTCAATTCCAGACAGAACAGTGACAGGTTAACATCATCAAGCTTTATCTAGAGTTTTTCATGTTAAATTAGTAATGCTGAAACAATACACAGAGGATTTATAGTAATATCCGGTAGCTCCTCAAATGTGTTCACAAGGATCATGGAAACTTCTGAATATTCGCCATTTTATGGCCTTATAAGGAAAACTGACTCTCTGTTCCACATCTGTTCCAGAGATTCCTCCTCCGAGGTACCCGTATGTGGTGTCCCGCCTCCACCACGAGAGGTTCCCAAGGCAAAACAAGAAAAGGCTCTCCGAACAGTCCAGGGGAGTCTAGTGAGTTTACTCAGGCTTGCTTACAGAGCAAATGGAGTAAACATCACTTACAGGTCAAGCAGCAGTCCCCCTGCCCTCATGTCCGTCCAAAGTCCCAGCATGGACTCCGCGACCCCTGCCCAAAATGCCAAAATGGCAAGAGAGAGCCATCACCACATGGAGACCTTTTTTTTTTTTTTTTTTTTTTTGAGGCAGGGTCTCCCTGTAGTCCCAGCTGTCCTGGAACTCACTCTGTAGACCAGGCTGGCCTTGAACTCACAAAGATCCGCCTGCCTCTGCCTCCCAAGTGCTAGGATTAAAGGCCTGCTCCACCATGCCCGGCTCCACATGGAGTCCTTTTATAAGCCCCAGCCCCGCCCCCTTATACAGTCAGGGTTGTCTGGCTGGTTGAGCAGGGTGGTTGACCTTCTGGCCCCTCCCTTTCCTTCAGAAGAACCAGTGAAGTTCACAATCTTAGAGAAGCAGGAGCTTCATGAGAATTAATCAATCAGGACAAAGTCTATCCTTTTTCAGAGGATCGATTGCCTGCCTTACAATGTCCCATCCTTATCTCTAGATATAACCTATGCCTGGTTGCAAGAATGTGTTTTAAGTGTCTGTATTTCTTAAGCCACCTTCAAGAAAATCGTGTCAGTTGTGGATCTTTTTATTTTTTTTATTTATTTTTTATGTGTATGAATGTACTGTCTGCATGTTGGTTTGTGCACCCGTGTCGTGCAATGCCGCAGAGGTCAGAAGAGGGTGTCGGATTCCCCTGGAACTGGAGTTACAGATGGTTCTCAGCTGCCATGTGGGTGCCGGGATCGAACCCGGGTCCTCTGCAAGAGCAGTCAGTGCTCCCAACCACTAGGCCATCTCTCCAGCCCCAATTGTGTATCTTATCTGTCTTCATCTTATACATAAAATGCCAACAAAAAGAAACCTTATAGCTGGGCCTGGTGGCACACGCCTTCAATTCCAGCACTCAGAAGGCAGAGGCAGGCAGAGGCAGGCAGATCTCCATGAGTTCAAGGCCAGCCTGGTCTACAAAGTGAGTTCAGGGCAGCTGGGAATGCAGGGAGACCCTGTCTCAAAAAGACCAAATGAAAAAAAAAAGAAAGAAAGAAAAAAACCTCCAGCAGATTTAATACTGGCGTTCAACATCTGTCAAAGCCTTCATGAGTCCTTCAATTGAATTTGGAATTCTCAGCATTTTCTGTTTCAATACAATATGGTATGATCAGCGTAGATTTGTCACAGACCTGTTTCTTCCTTGCCACACTGGACTTGTAGTTACTGTTTGGGGTGTGTCTAGAAGATAGAGAAGTAGAGATGTTTCTTGGCCTGAGTCTATAACAGTAAAGATATAGAAGAGATCAGTTGTGTGATTGCAGAGCACCGCTGTCCTGGTGGATTTGGGACAGCAGAGGTATTCTGACATGAGTTACTTAAGTGGTGCAATAGATGTTTGGTTAGAATAACTCTGTGTGGGTAGAAGCAGGCTAGCAGCAGCAACCCCACTTCCAGCCTGGCCACCATAGCTCTGTCCATGGCACTCCAGGAACGCGACAGTGGCTCTGGATGTTCAGTGAGTGGAGATCTGCTTGGCTCAGGCAGGTGCAGGCAAGGTGAGCTCAACTTGATTCCTCTTTAGAGGAATGTCTAACATAGGAAAAAATGAAGGCAAGGTCATTACTGGAAAAATGTTGGAAGTCCAAAGTAGCCCCAACAACATGTGGCATTCATCTGTAACATATCACTTGTTACTTCATAGCAAAGTTACACATCCATATACATGTCATATACATGTACATGTCATATTCATGTACATTCATGTATATATCATATTCCTTCTGCTGAGTTTGAAGATGAAAGCATGTATATATCTGGATCTCTCTAGTGACTTTTACATGGTACCCTATTAAACAACTATTGTGAGATAATAGGAAAGGAAACACTGGAGTTCAAGGCAGTTTTATAGAATTCACTACACCATGAATTTTAATTTTTTTTTATGTGTATGAGTGTACTGTCTGCATGTAGGTTTGTGCACCTGTGTCATGCAATGCTGCAGAGGTCAGAAGGGGGTGTCAGATTCCCCTGGAACTGGAGGTAAAGACGATTCTTAGCTGCCATGTGGGTGCTGGAAATCAAACCCAAGTCCTCTGCAAGAGCAGTCGGTGCTCTTAACCACTGAGCCATCTCTCCAGCCCCACACCATTAATTTTAATGCCAACACTTTCTTGGTCTTCTTTATACCACCCTGAGTATCATATTCTTGATCAGTAAAATAAAGATCACTGGGAAATACTTCTGGATCGGGATTATAATAATAAATATGGCTTTGACAAACATAAGAACATACAGATTCCTGGGGCTGGAGAGATAGCCTAGCGGTTAAGAGCACCGACTGCTCTTACAGAGGACCCGGGTTCAATCCCCAGCACCCACATGGCGGCTGAGAACCGTCTGAAACTCCAATTCCAGGAGAACTCCAGTTTCAGGGGAAATCCAAGACCCTCTTCTGACCTCCGCGGCATTGCACGACACAGGTGCACGACACAGGTGCACAAACCTGCATGCAAACAGTACATTCATACACATACAGCAATAAATAAATAAAATAAAATAAATTAAGAACATACAGATTCCTATTATCATCTCTTTCAATTTTTTAATTATAAAAGATTTATATTTGATACAAGTCTGTCTCACTATGACCACCTATGTTAGTCACCTTTCCATTATTCTAACAAATTCTGGGGGAAATTAGCTTAAGAAAAAGAAACTTTATTTTGGCTAACAATTTTAGAAATTTTTTAAATATTTTATTTATTATTTTTATTGTTTTTTGTGTTTTGTTGTTTTTTTTTTTGTCTTTTCAAGACAGGGTCTCTCTGTAGCCCCAGCTGTCCTGGAACTCTGAAGACCAGGCTGGCCTTGAACTCACAAAGATCCGCCTGCCTCTGCCTCCCAAGTGCTAGGATTAAAGGCGTGCGCCACCACGCCCGGCATTATTATTTTTATTTTATGTGTATAAGTTATTGCCTGCATGTGTGTAAGTGCTCCGCCTGGGCAATGCCAACAGAGGTCAGAAGAGACCATCAGATGGATTCCCCTGAACCGAGTTACAGACAGCTGTTAGCCGCCATGTGGGTGCTTGGGAATCAAACCTGGGTCCTCTGCAAGAGCAGCCAGTGCTCTTAAACACTGAGCCATCTCTCCAGTCCCAGTTTTAGAAATTTTACTCCATGACTCCTGCTACTTTGGATCTGTGAGAGGATTGTATATGGTTGGAGGCTATAGCAGGAAAAGTCATGTTTACCTCTTGGTTCAGGGAAAGAAAGAGAGTGAGAAGGGGAAGAAGGAGAGGGAGAGGGGAGGGAGAGAGAGAGAGAAAAAGAGAGAGTATAGACAAGGTATTTTTGAGGACATATCCCTAGTCACCTAACTTCCTCCCACTAGGCTCAACGCCAATAGCACCATTGTTGGAACCAAGCCTTCAACACATAGGCTTTGGGGAAACATTCTGTATCCAGACCTTAGCACTATAAAAATACCTTTGTCATGCTCGCTTTGGCAGAATTTATACTAAAAATTGGAATAATACAGAGAAGATTAGCATCACCCCTGCGTAAGGATGACATGCAAATTTGTGAAGTATTCCACATTTAAAAAAAAAATACCTTTACTAGATCGATTAATTGAAAGATTTAATGAAGTATGGTTGTCATCTACTTTTACCAGAACTCTCGGTTTTCTGAGGCCACTCTTCCTGGGAAGACGTGAATAAGCATCTACGCACTCTACAGAGGGAGCTCACAACTGACCAATGTGATGATAGCACGAAGTTCCCACTTCATGAACTGTGCTTAGCACTGCATCTGCAGGATCAAAGGGAACAAAAGGGAGAAGGGGGCAAGGAATCTGCCAGGGCTTCCTCGTGGGAGCTGATACAAAGACGCCACAAGTCAGCGGACCATGGGGAATTCCACCCCACAGCACAGTCCAGCCAAGCTATTTGCCTAACTCAGACCCTTGGCCTTAGGGCAACAACCACTGCCCTACTATGGCCATATAGATGCCACCTGCCAGGGACTTGAACACCCCGAGACATATATCCTAGATTGGTGGCTAATCTACAAGCCTCTGTCCAGTCTAAAGCCAGCTGGCTAATAGATACACACTTCCCAGGCTAGAGGTCTGGCAGAACAACCCTTTTCCAGCCAATTTCCACTAACATTCACTCACAAGCCCCAGTCCTAATGGGCTTAATTTACACACATGCAGAAATTAATGGACTGGGAACTTTCATCATGCGATGGTAAAGAAGAATCTGTTTCTTTGTTCGCAGCACTCAGTTTATATATATATAAGCAAAGTGAGGTCATCTCTCAGGGCCCACTCTCAGACCCCCTGCGTCATCTTTAAATATCATGAGTTCTTGTTATCAGGAGTTTGATATCAGAGATTTGTCTCACACCCTTTGTTGATAGGAGCAAATCTCAAATAGGGGCCGATTCCAGTGTGGAAGACATGCAGGCAATTTAAGCACAATGAAGCCACAGGTGACCTTTCTCTACCTATAATGAACCAATGAGTTTTACTGGAGCTTCCAGGTTGGTATGTCTTTGACAGGCACCTCTGTTGGTCTGAGCTTCTTCAGGAAGCTCAACTGGCCTGTAACTTCTAGCAGTGCTTACTGCTTGAGCACCAGTGAACTAGTGCTGGTCAGTTTCAGGGACTTCCTGAAGCTTTTGACTTTTTTACTTTCTGGGTTTTAAGGAGCTTCCCTGCAAAGGGAATGTTTCATGTCCCTTTAGAATATCCTGTGTCTTAACAATCTTCCCTCCAAGATGGAATGCTTTATTTTAGAGGAATTTGATAAACAATAATGAGTACTGAATATGCCCATCTACAAAATGACAGCTGAGAGCAGTTTCCAGTCTCATCATCTCCAGCCCAAAGGATATCAGCCTCGTGGTTCTCCTGAGATCTTGAGCTTCTTATTTTAAATCGGCAAGAAAATGAGACCAAAAAGGCAAGATTAGCATACATCTAGCTTAATGATAGGCTTTGATAATGAAGTTATTTGGAAACATTCTGTTTGTCATTTTAGGGAAGTACAGTTTGGGTCATCTGTTGATAATAGCCTATCCTTGTAAGTCTGCAGCATGATGAAAAAGTAAAATACAAACTACCTGCTAATAGGAACCTAAAGCCTAGAGGTAAATACAGACTGAAGAGAACTAATTACAACATAAGGAAGAATCAGAGGAACTCAAGGAGGTAAAACCAGTGTGATATGAAAATTATGAATCAAAGACTTAATCCTGTTTGAACTACTCAGAGAAAATGTCTCAAAGCATCTGACATTTGGGTATGCATTCAGGGATAGAGCAGAAGAGAATCTCAAGCAGAACAGGAAACATGATCAAGAATAAGAAGCCCATGCCTTTATTCCCAGCAGAGGAAGGTGATCTCTGTGAGTTCAAGGCCAACCTGGTCTATATAGTACGTAGTGAGTTCCAGGCCACCTGGGACTACGGGGAGACCCTGTCTCCAAAAGACAAAAAAAAAAAAAAGAAAAGAACTGGAATAAGAAACCACCAACATGTATTCAGGAAGAAGTTCTGAGTCAGCACAGAGGTCAAAATGTCCAAGCATATGATGGTTAATATTGATTGTAATAGAGCCCCTCCCCAAGGCTTCTACAGTTTATACACCTTAGCCCCTCCCCCTCATGCAACTAGGGCAGACTGGTTGGTTAGGAGGTATAGCTGACTCTTCCTGCCCCTCCTTTCTTGGGGAGTGTAATAGTCAATGAGCTTAGGTGTGAGGATCTTAGGCAAGCAGATGCAACCAAGCTTGGGAAGAAGGTGTCTGTCTGTGGTCTGTCAGAGGACAGTCCTGTGCAATACTTTGCTTTATTCTTTAGGAAATAAGTCATTGTTTTTGTTATTTAGGAAGACAGATTATGCACTATGTACATATTTGCTTTCGAAGCTTTGAAGTATATATTAATACTGTTATCACACAGAAAAGATTCTTCGGGAAAACATTGGACTTTTAAACAGGTTGCTCACACCTAGGTCAAGACACTCCTAAAAAGCCAATGTGGGGCTGGAGGGATGGCCTAGTGGTTAAGAGCACCAACCGCTCTTACAGAGGACCTGGGTTCGATCCCCAGCACCCATATGGCAGCTGAGAACCGTCTATAACTCTAATTCCAGGAGAACTCCAGTTCCAGAGGAATCTGACACCCTCTTCTGACCTCCGCGGCATTGCACAACATGGGTGCACAGACCTACATGCAGACAGTACATTCATACACATAAAAAATAAATAAATACATAAATAAATAAGCCAATGTGATACAGGCCTTTTAGAGGGTTTCTTGGAGGAGACTTTTCTGAAATAAGAGGACTCTAGGAAGTACTTGTCTATGACAGGACAGTGAAAAATGACCTAATGAATAATTACCCCTAGCTAGGATTTCTGAAAATCCAAGAAGCTAACAAGTGTTACCTATGTGTGGAGATAAAGACATAATATGTGAATCCCCAGAACTGTAGTTCAGGAAGTCTTAGCCAGGCCACGTGGCAGGCTTTCTGGTGCTGTGAGTCCCAGCATACCTGGTCCCCACCTGTCAGAGGTGACCTAGGGCTGCTCTTTCCTCAGATCCTCCCTCTATAAAGAAGGAAGGACAAGCCAGGTGTGGTGGTACACAACTGTAATCTCAGCACTCAGGAGCTGAGACAGAATGATCACAAGTTTCAGTTCACCTTGCGCTACATAACTGTTTCCAGTTCAGCCTGAGCTAGCTAATAAGGCCTTGTTTCAGAAGAAGAAAAAAATGAAGAAGAGGGAGGAAGAGGACGAGCAAAAGGAGAAGAAAGAGGAGGAGGAGGGGGAGGAGAAGGGAAGAAGAAGAGGAGGAGGAGGAGCAGGAGGAGGAGGAGGAGGAGGAGGAGGAGGAGGAGGAGGAGAGAAGTAGGACAATGAGAAAGAAAAGGTAGAAGGAAAGAAGCTATCCCAGAAGATAGCTCCAAATGGCATCACAAAAACCAAACAACATAAAAAAAAAACCTCTCATAGCCAAGACTGAATGAAAACCTTTATATCAATCCAAGTAATTGCCTTTGAAAAAGCATGTGAAGATTAGGAAGATCAACACTGAATGCAGTTTTCTAGGATGTATTGTACAATGTCTGTTGTAGAAACATCATGCATTACTATGGATGAGAGGTTATAGTCACTGGGTTGGAGGTCATGGAGCAGGGAAACTGGGGTATTAGACTGATCTTCCACAGGAACTTGGCTACGTGGTCTGATGGAGTGACTTTAAAAGGAAGGTTTTATACTAGGCGTGGTGATGCATGCCTTTAATCCTAGCACTTGGGAGGCAGAGGCAGGCGGATCTCCATGAGTTCAAGGCCAGCCTGGTCTACATAGCGAGCTCCAGGACAGGTGAACCTACAGGGAGACCCTGTTTCAAAATGACTAAAAAAAAATAATAATAAAGGATTTTACTTGAATGCCAGAGACGTGTGTGTGTGTGTGTGTGTGTGTGTGTGTGTGTGTGTGTGTTCGGGTTGGGATCTATGCACCCATGTGCCAGAGGAGGCAATCAGATATCTTCCTCTATTACACTCCACTCATTCCCTTGAGACAAGGTCTCACACTGAGCATAAAGCTTTCCATTGCAGGTAGCCTGACCAGCCAGTGAACTCCTGGGATCCACTGCTCTGTTCCCCACAGTGCTGTGGTTACAGGCATGTGCAGCCATGCCTGGCTTTTTTGTGGATCCTGGGGATTCAAACTTACATCTTCACGCTTGCACAGAAAATACTGTTAGCCACTAAGCCTCATCCCCTACGATATTTAATAAATGTAATTACTTTCAAGTTCAGAGGATCAGAAGAAATGAAAGATCTAGATCACTGATTTTCAAGCTTTTTCAACCATAAGACACAGAAAGAAATTTCCTCTATATTTCCACGTGCATATATGCGCGCATGCGTGCATACCCAATTGCATCTATGTGTGTATATGTGAAAATTCCTTAATATCAGATTTTACTGTTCTTTGCAGTGCACAGTACATTCTATTCTATATATTCCACTAAAATAAGACAGAATATATAGATTAAATAATATAAATAGTATGAAATTCAAAGGAACATGAACTTTTGGATTTTTATTTATTATTTTTATTTTATGTGTATGAGTGTCTTGCCTGCATGTGTGTAAATGCACCTGTGTTGTGCAATTCTCACAGTCAGAAGAGGGCATCGAATCCCCTGGAACTGGAGTTACTGACAGTTGTTAGCCACCATGTGAGTGCTGGGAATGGAACCTCTACAAATTGTTGACCATATATTGCAAAATAAAATATAGAATTGATGGAGCTGGGGCTGGAGAGATGGCCTAGTGGTTAAGAGCGCCGACCGCTCTTGCAGAGGACCTGGGTTCGATCCCCATCACCCACATGGCGGCCAAGAGCCGTCTGAAACTCCAATTCCAGGAGAACTCCAGTTCCGGAGAGTCCGACACCCTTTTCTGACCTCCGCGGCATTGCACGTCATGGGTGCACAGTCTTGCATGCAGACAATACATTCATACACATATGGAAATAAATAAAATTAAAAAAAAAAAAAGAATTGATGGGGCTGGAGAGATGGCTCAGCAGTTAAGAGCGCTGACTGCTCTTACAGAGGACCCAGGTTCGATTCCCAGCATCCACATGGCAGCTAAGAACCATCTTTAACTCCAGTTCCAGGGGAATCTGATGCCCTCTTCTGACCTCCACAGCATTGCATGACATAGGTGCACCAACCTACATGCAGACAATACACTCATACACATAAAATAATAATAATTTTTAAAATTTACTTTCAAAAAATATAGAGAGAGAATTGACAGTGGGGAGTGACAAAGTGTATCCATGTTACTGGATGTGACCCCTCAAGCAGCATCTGCTTATGGGAACTCTAGAAGGAACACTGAGACATGGAGATGAGAGAATGTCCTTGCTTTGAGCATAACACACAAGGACCAGAGGAAGATTCTGGGAAGGAGGGAAGGAAAGGAGGGAGGGAGGGAGGGAGGGGAGTGAGCGCTCAGTGGTTAAGAGTGCCGACTGCTCTTGCAGAGGACTCAGGTTTGATTCCCAGCATGGTGGCTAAGAACGGTCTTTAAGCCAGGCATCGTGGAACAGCCTTTAATTTTTTTTTTTTTTTCTGTATGTGTATGAATGTACTGTCTGCATGCAAGCATGTGCACCCGTGTAGTGCAATGAGGTCAGAAGAGGGTGTCGGATTCCCCTGGAACTGGAGTTCTCCTGGAATTGGAGTTTCAGACATTTCTCGGCAGCCATGTGGGTGCTGGGGATCGAACCCGGGTCCTCTGGAAGAGCGGTCGGCGCTCTTAACCGCTAGGCCATCTCTCCAGCCCCGGCACATGCCTTTAATCCTAGCACTTGGGAGGCAGAGGCAGGTCTCTGTGAGTTCAGGGCCAGCCTAGTCTACAGAGTGAGTTCCAGGCCAGCTGGGGCTATAGGGAGACCCTGTCTCAAAAGAAAGAAAAAGAGAAGGAAGGAAGGAAGGGAGGGAGGGAGGAGGAAAAGAAAGAAAGAAAGAAAGAAAGAAAGAAAGAAAGAAAGAAAGAAAGAAAGAAAGAAAGAAAGAAAGGAAGGAAGGAAGGAAGGAAAGAAAGAAAGACATTACATCAGATCAGAGCACAGTACCCCATGGAAATAGCAGAGGAGGAGACAAAACATAGGTGCTTATATTCATAGAAGGAGCCAAGGATATCAGAGCTATGAGTCATGGGAATGGCCCAAGAGTTGCAAACAAAATCCTACTTTGAACATGCTTTGCTGTAAATAGAAACTGAACCTTGGCCCAGGATAGAATTGGAGACCTGATTTTGTTAGGGATAGTCTTATTCTGTCACAGAATAACGGGGCGATTTTACCTTTTTCCTTTTTTTAAACATTTTTTCTTTTCTTTAATTTTTATTTCATGTGTATTAGTGTTATGTCTGCATCTGTTTACGTGTACCCATGTCATTGCAATGCCTGAGGAAGACAGCAGAGGGTGTTAGATTCCCTGGAGATGGAGTTACAGACAGTCGTTAGCTGCCATGTGGGTGCTGGGATTTGAACCCGGTGAACCATCTCTCCAGCCCAGATGCTACCTTTTTCACAGGACATTTACTAATGTTGTGGAGTCATTTTTGATTGTGTGAGGATCTTATACTCCACAGGTCAGTCTCTACAACAAAGAATTATCAAATTCAAAATCCCCTTGGTACTTAGTTAAGGAACCCTGATCTCTGAGTTCTAGAAATGACACAGTTCTTAAAATCATTATCACAAAAGGAGTGAGGACTCAATTATAAAGCCATTATAAAGCACAAGAGGAAAATGGAAGCCATTGGGAAACCCCAGAAGAGGAAAGGGGAAGAGAGATGTTCACTAGGACAAGCTGTCAAATGCATTTCAGGAGCTTGGGCGGGTGAGGATAGAACGTAAAGTGATTCAGCAGTGAGCAGGACAGGCCCATCTGGATGATGGGACTATCGTCAGGCAGTGGGAAATGACTGCATGAAGGGAAGGTATAATTACAGAACTGGCTTCACACTGGCTTACCAACTTTGGGTTATTTTTGAACAACTTTAATGTTCAAAAGAGGACAGGAGGGGCTGGAGAGATAGCCTAGTGGTTAAGAGCACTGACCACTCTTGCAGAGGGCCCAGGTTCGATCCCCAGCACCCACATGGTGGCTGAGAACCATCTGTAACTCCAATACTCCAGTTCCAGGGGAATCCGAGACCCTCTTCTGACCTCCACGGCATTGCACGACACGGGTGCACAAACCTACATGCAGACAGTACATTCATACACATACAAAAATAAATAAAATTAAAAAAAAAAGAGGACAGGAGCAAGACTTTCTTTGGCACTGTGCTTTTGATCAAAAACTTGGAAAACTTGGAGGATTCATAGGAATCAGTTGCTAGATGATACAAATGACAAGGGTAAACAATAAGCTGACTGGTATGATCCAAATCCAATATTGTGTCAATGTTCTCCATCCCAAAGTTGACTTCAGCAGAGTAGAATTTGGCATGGTAGTATTGAAAATACCATATGTAATTTCCAAACATCAAGTATGAGATGCCAGTGGATCATGTGAAAAGTGATAAGATCTTGTCACAAGTCTGACACAGTTCCTAAAATCATTATCATAATTATAGTTACTTTTGTTAGAGATTCTTACATTGAAATGATGATGCACAGATGTTGAGCAGCACTTGTGTTTTCTGTCCTTGAAGTATACACAGTGTGTTACTGTTCCCATTTCACAAATGAGAAAATTGAGACTCAAAAAAAACTAGCCAACCTTCCCAGGTCATAAAATTAGCTAGCAGCTAGCCTGGGTTGAGAATAGGGGTGTCCCAAGATCTGGTTCCTTGCTCGTTCCACTACCTAACACCTGGCTAGCGAAGCATGCTCCAGTGCACAAGCAGGGACAGGCCCAGTGCTGTAAGAGCCAGACCTAAAGTGTGAGAGCATTCAAGAACATGGAAACCAATTGTGAGTTCACTGCAACCTGCCAAACCAGAACTCATCTAAGGGAGTTAACCAAGGCTATTGGTAAACACAATAAAAGCAACTGGGAAAGAAATTGAGCATTTAGAATAAATGCTATTTGCTAATGCTATTTATTTTCCCAAATTATCTTCTCCAGAATTAATTTGGTTCCAATTACTTTATAAATGAGATTTCTCTATTTCCACTCATAAGAGCCATTAAAATGGCCAGAGGAAGAAACCTAGATGTGTAATCATATCTCACTTGTAGCTAGTTCACCTAGTTCCACACACTTGGGGTTTCTCTGCAGTTCTTTTATATATAAACACACACACACACACACATATACATATACATATACATATACATATACATATACATATACACATACATATGTGTGTGTATTGCCTGCATGTAAATAGATGCACCCATGTCATGCAGTGTCCACAGAAGACAGAAGAGGATGTTGGATCCCCTAGAACTGAAGTTATGGATGGTTGTTAGCCACCACGTAGGTACTGGAAATCAAACCCAGGTCCTCTGCAAGAGCAGGCAGTGCTCTTAACCACTGAGCCATCTCTCCAGCCCATGCACCTTTTTTTTTTTTTTTTTTTTCTTTCTTTTTGGTCTTTTTGAGACAGGGTCTTCCTGTAGCTCCGGCTGTCCTAGAACTCACTTTGTAGACCAGGCTGGCCGTGAACTCACAAAGATCCGCCTGCCTCTGCCTCCCGAGTGCTAGGATTAAAGGTGTGCACCACCACACCTGGCAGCCCATGCACTTTTTAATGATGCCGGGAACATTATTTACTTCTGGAACTGCCAGGGCAGACTACCTGTTGGCACGTGGTGGAGTAGGCAATGACAAGAGCAGCATGGTGACTGAGGCCCACCCATTTATAGCCATGGGGCGGGACCTCAGGTACAGAGGTCAGAAGATTGACAGCCTCTGGAGGAAGTGGACATCTGTGTGTCCCTTGGAATTCTGGGAAGCCCAGATCTAACATTCCAGCCTTTTGATTATGATAAGGGAATAAGACGATGTTCTCTCTTCCATATCTGCTCTGCCAGGTGGTTTTGGTCCAGATCAATAGTGGCCAAAACTTAGTGGACATTTTTCTCTGCAACTGAAAAGACAAACTGGTTGAGTCTTATGAGTATACCAGTGCAGGGACTTCACAGTACCAATGGGGAGGGGGGCTAATGGGTGCATTATCTATTGCAGGGTCCCTGTCTAGGGTCTCCAGAGGGAGAGAGGACCTGTACTCTATTTCTGAGGAATTGGAGAAAAGCTTTAGTACACAGGGCTCCAGAATAGAATATAAAAGGTGGTATTTTCTGGCATGGCACAGTAAATCTGTCATCTATCTCTAAGATATTTTCTAACATGACATGGTAGGTTTCTAACTTGGCACAATAGGTCTCTCACCTATCTCTCTGGTAATAAGGTGTAAGCTACTTCATTTTCTCTTCTTTTGATTATAGTTTCCTGTTGGGGTGTTTAAAACCACACAGTTAGCTCAGATAAATGAAATTAGTTTTGGTGTTAAGGTCAGTTGAGGTTCTGGTCCTTAGGGGCTCACTCAGGCCTTGCGCCTGGCTCTCTTCACAAGTTCCATCTGAGGACAAACTCAGACTTGCTTGACCAGAGCTTCCCTTTGAAGCATGAGGAGTTTCTCCTCTATTTGGACTTTCCTCCCTTGACTGGACTCTGGCCAGATGAAGTCCTTTTAAGTGAATCTCCAAGACCTCCCTGGCCTGGGATGACTGGTGACTCACTGCCATAGGACATGTAGAAAGGTGTCCATGTAGGACCCTAGGACTTAAGTCAACCTTAGAGGGTAAGGGCCAAAAGATTGTCCCTTCAAATCCCTCTTGCCAAGTCAGATTGGAGCTTTAAGTATGGTTGCCAAACCTCCAAGAGGATCATTTGAATAAATTCGGTATTTTAATTACTATATAACACCTAATAGAAACCTTCCTACCTCTCCCCTTTATAGGAAAAAGAAAAACATGATGGTAATGAAATCATTCCCTAACTGTAAATTAGAGCCAATTGTTATAGTGGTAATTTCCTATAAAACAGGTATAACTACCCTTTTTTAATTGACTGATAGGCATAGGAACTGTGAAAGGATAATTCTCTATCTAGAGCCAAATTCAATAGTAAAGTGTTTATAAGCTGTGTAATTAAGCAAAATATATTACTACAGGAAAGCTCTGACATCAGAAATGAATTATTCTGCCTAGGAGATGTTAGCTAGGGGATTCAAACCCCCCCCCAAAATTATAAAGGCCTTTTGCCTATAAGTGGGATGTATGCAAGGAGAAAGGCAGTAAATCCCTGTTGTTGAAGACCTGGTGTGAGCATGAAAAAATTTTATGAGACGTCACTTGCTAGCATACAACTGGCCTCTGAAATGCCAGAGAGTGTTACCAAAGGCCACTAAAGCAATACAGCAAAATATTGGTCTCCCTGAAACAAGCAAGACTCTTCCATCAGTATCAGCTACACCTCAACAGCCTGGAGATACTGTGCAACAGTGGCAGCCAAGTGTCTATATATATCCCAAATCTAATTGGCTATTAGCTCTCTCCTTGGAGGAATAACTCACAGTGGATGCCACAAGCTTATGTCCTCTAGTGGTTAGGAGATGTTATAAGCCACAATAAGAACTTGTCACCCTTTATAGAGAAACCACAGTTTGCAGATTAGCATACCATCCAAGCATCTGTGTCTATGCTCACAACTTAGCTTGACATAATAATTAGTACTGCTTAAATGCCTGTACATCCAATTGTTTGTGCTTTGTTAGTATGACTAAAAAGGTATCACTGGAAAAGCTGTCAACCCATGAAGGGAAACAACCTCAACAGACTAGAGTCCAAAATGACAACTCCAAAGAAGAAAGTAGACTGTTTTCTTCTCACCCACTTGTGCCCCTTTCCCAAAGCCCAGGGAACAAATTGCGGAAGAGGAGGCGTGGTAGAATGTAAGGGCTGCAGAGAGATAGGGGTGAATCATGAGACTACAGCAATATAGTCTGGACTCCTAATTGATCAACATGCCTGTGCATACAAGCTTCTCCAACTGGACTATGGGAACCTTGGGTTGTTCAAAATTTGGACATAGATACTTGCAAAATGCACCAATTACCTAACTGTACGGCAAACTGAGCAACATCAATGTTATCTGAAAACAACTGTGTTCTTATATTGTAGAATCCCTTAAAAATAAACAAATAATAATAAAAAAATAGAAGCTTAAAAAAAATTAAAAATCATGGTCATCATTGTCACCCTCAGTTCCCTGGCTTTGTTTTTTCTTTAATCACATATTCTGGTATTATGTAAAATATTTCAGCTCTTTCCTTTTGGAGTGATTAGGCTTGTTTAATGCTTTGACAATGATCACAGAACACTGCTAAAATCTATTTTCATATTCTCCTCAGTTAAGACCTTAGGGCCTAAGGTCACATATTCTGCTGTCTGGTGCGGGCCCCTAGAGCCAAGACACAAGACAACCAGGAACTACCCTGATAAGGAGGAAGCTAGAACCAAGAGTAGGAACGGATGTTGAGTAGATGGAATATCCAGATCCTCTCCCACCTCTCCCTCAACAGAAAGCCCCACCTTCCCTCTATTTCCATTTCTCCCCTTTTCTTTCAAATAATCTCAAGTACCCTGAATGCTAAACCTGCACAATGTTCTGCTACTCTAATTTATATATTTCAAAACAAATGCATATATAGTACAGTCCCCCCCAAAGTTCTTGTAATTAAAAGATTTGATGTCTCCAATAAAATTCTAATGAAGAAAGTTTAGTTTTGTTTTGTGATTTTGTTTTATCTTGCTTTCTTTGTGTCTTTTTTGTGCCTGATGTCTGGACACAGCTTAAACATACCACTCGCCCTGCCTAGGGAAGGAAAGGCCTAGAATTAACTTTCAGCTGCACCTTTCTGCCTGCTGTATCACTTGACTAGCACCAGGATTCATAGAAACAAAGAACTGGCTGGAAACAGCTATGCAGGAAGAACTGGAGTACTTTATGGCTTGTCCACTCGTTGTTTGAGATCCACATTGGTGTTTCCTATGTGTTATCTGTGAGGGAAGACATTCCTGGTCTGGGGCAGAGACTGGCAGTCATGGGCTTGTGGGATGAAGCCGGGCTGAGTAAGGCATCATCTAGAGCAGTAGGGTAAAGATGGCCAGGTGAGGGGGGGGAGGGGACCACTTCTCACAAGCACAGATTTCTTGGAAACGGGGCACTTCAGCTTCAGGTGATATGTGTTCTCTTGGTGCAGAGGGTTCAAGCTTGTCTTCAGGATAGGCACATATGACTTGAAGAACTGGATCTCAGAACTCTAGAACATTATTAACTCCCCAAGTAAATACTTTCAGCTTACCAAGGCCCAGAAATCAGAGCTAGGCAAGGATACTTAGGAATTATTATCCTTTACTAGTAATGTTATTTCTGCCTCCTCCATGTCTAAGTTCGTATCTGTATGCCAAATCAAGCTGTTAGCACAGAGGTGACCACCAGTTTGCTACTGTAGTCACGGGGTGGTGTGGTTTTCATACAAGTAGCAATTATCTGTTTCTAGTCCTTCCATTTCCTACACTGGACATGTCTGAAAGGCCTTGGTTTGTCTGAAGTATTTTGTGGTTGTTCTAAACCATGGCCTGGCTCACCTCTGCTTCCCTTTTGAAGTCATAGACTTATGCAGACCAATTATGATTTTCAAACACTCTGACCAATATTTTCTTCCCCATTCAGGGCACACACATGTTTCAACCGACTGGATCTCCCACCATATCCCTCCTACTCCATGTTGTATGAAAAGCTACTAACAGCGGTGGAAGAAACCAGCACCTTTGGGCTTGAGTGAGGAGGTGGAACCTTGCTTGACCTTTTCCTGGCCAGTAACATCACCCTTCCTGGGATGACTCCTTTTCCCTCCTTTGATTTTGGTATTCCATGATTTTTCTTTTCAAAGCAAATCAGGATTGACAAAAGCTGTGCATGGAGAACTGCCTTCTTCCAAGAGCTAACCTTCAGGCTTATCTCTAACTCTGTTTCCAATGAACTGCTAGCCTGTATGCAATACTACAAAACAGCTGTCTCAAGGTCTGTGTCTATCTCCACATACCTCCATTACTAACAGTTAAATCTGAATGCAAGTTATGCTAAACTTGACCAAAAGGTAATAAATGTTTACTTCCATTTCTATCATTTAAGGGGAAATTTGCGCTGTAACCATTCCACGCTTTTCTATGGCCGTGTCTTCTGAGCAGAACTTCCATTTTTGGTCATTTCTAACACCCATTTCCAGACCTAGGAGCTTACCCATTTTTTTATTTTCCCCTCTCTCTCTATTTCCCATGTGTTCTATTCATCCAAATGGCAGCAGTGGCAAACCTGAACTGTTTCTGCATTCAGCTCATGATCCACATGGCATCAATCCCATCAGCCTGAATTAGCCTAGATATATGGTGCAAATATGAAACTTCCAGCAATTAACAACAGCAAGACAAATGGAAAGCAGTGCATCCAGTGGTTGTCAGGACTGTGGGCTCAACTTGAGTTGAGAGAAGTGCAGCCGGAAGAGAATCCCTAACGAACACTCACCACTCAAGAAGTACTGTGCACATGTCCTCGGCTAAAATCTTAATTGGTGTAGATTGAAGGACGAGATTTCAACTCTAATTTTATTGCATAGGAAGTGATAAAGCAAACGGGAAAGAGTAAAGGATCTACTACATTGATATCAATACATGAGTTCTATAGTGTTTTGTTTAACCTAGCTATAGTTCGCCACACAAGGGAAAAAAATGTATCGATCTCATGGGTTTTTGTTGTTCTTGAAGCCAGGTTTACTTATTTGGTGGTAAGTTTTTTACTTTTGTTTTTAACTTTGATACTTTTTTTCATTCCTTTTACTTTTCTTTTTTTAATCATGATATCTAAGCTTTATCACCTCTGATTGTTCACCAAGACAACACTAAATAAGAAGCTGCAGACAGTGTTGGTGCTTGTTAGGGATCAAGGGCAATATGAACTTCTCTTTCATCCACAGCAATCCTTCAAAGGCACATTGGTTTGTGTCAAAAAGAAATACCCATTTTTTTAGCACTCAGTAAAATGAAATCTTAGACAATGTGTTTAGAAAAAACAATTACAGGCTCCAAAAACAGCCTGATACCTTGATTACCTTTGAGATACGCCTAACCATAATGATCATTTGCTATTTTTGTAACTGTATTATCTTGTGTTGTCTGAAATATGCCATAAATGAAAGTGTTTTTCTTCACTGGGAAAGAAGAGTAAAACAGACCCAACTAAATGTCACACTGGTGTTTTCAATATATTAGAACAAAAAAGAAATGTGAGACGGTAAGGCAAAATTAACTTAAGATGAATGCCCCGTGGCTCATTATTCCAGTGTATTGTGTTCCTGCACTCTAAAATAAAATATTTCTAAGAGGAATTATTGACAATGTCAATGCTGTCAAACAGGAAGTATGTGTTGTAGAAGCTTAGCCTTCTATTGTTGTCTAAAAAGAATTTTTTACTAAGAATGGAATATGTTATATGACATACAACTTGAGGTACAGGCAAAATTTAGTCCATATTTCAATCTCCAGTAGAGATGGTCTTTATTTCTGAACTCACAATGAAACAGATTATGAAAATTAGTTCTGCTCAGTCTTTAACTTTTTGAGCAGCCTCTTCAGAACTGATGTCGTACATACATAAAATACTCATCAATTCGGGTGTTCATTTTTTTTAACAATTTATTTGTCAGAAATTAAATGGAGAAAGTTGTTCAAATGATGGAGGCTGTTTCTGGAGAACTTTAGAACTTATATAATAAATATGACACTCTCTTAATTGGATTAATATTTATTCTGTCAATACACAGAAGGAACAAATTATCTTAGAAATTATATATAAGTAACTTAGGCATAATGTTTTTTTTAACTTTAATTATCAGTCAATTCTACATGAATCCCAATAAGCATAATTTGTATTCTTTCAGAATTTCATATATGCATACAATGTATTTTGATGATATTCACCCCCCAATGCCTGTCCCTAAGTCCACCCCAGAGCTAAAATGACCCACTCCTCATTCCCCTCCCAACTTCATGTCATATTTTTTTTTATAACCCACTAAGTCCTATTATTGCTGCCCTTACGTTCACGTTTGTGCGGCCATTCACTGATTCACTGGAGCATGGCCACACCTCTGAAGAAAACTGACTCTCCACACCCCAGTAGCCATCGACTGTCAATAGCTCCTCAGCCAGGGGTGGGGACTCACAAGCCCTTCTCCCCTCCATAAAGCAATAGTATTTACTGAAAATAAAAAAATCATAAACAGATACTGATGCCAAAGTTCCCTGAGAGAATGTAAAGCTTCCTTAGCAGAGCCCATCGTATGATTCCAGCCTCACATGGAAGAAGGAAATGAAAGGGAAGAGGCGTTCAGACACCAGTCATGGGAAGATACTTCTTACTTCATATATGAGACTGATTTAAAAATTACATATAAGTTCAATATATACATATATATAACTATGTATGTATTTAGACTTATATATAATGAAACTGATGTAAAACTTCTTCTGTTAATTTTAATGGATGGAGATGTAAACCACCTCAAATCATATAATCCTAGGGGTACTGCAGATATGTTTGTTATCGAATATAATTTTGTAACTTAAATTTTTCTCCATGGAGGCAATTGCGAAATGAATAACTTAGGAGTCAGAACTTCCCAAAATAAAATTTTTAGATCTAGTTTTAGTAAGACTGCATTCCTCTTTATTGGGAGACAGACAAAAAAAAACAAAAACTAAAAGAAATTTTGTCAGAATTTTGAAAAGTGCTTTTAACGTGCTACAGAATGTTATATAATTTCATGGGTACCACATTTTATTTTATACTATGAAGATGATAATCTCCCAAATAGAAACGGAACCTGCAAGGTCAGAAGTATTCTAGAACTAATGATAATGCATATAAACTGAAGGACATTGTAGTAATTTTTTACTCCTATCACTATTGTAGCACAAATACTTCTGGAAAGTTGATGAGAAAATAAAAGAGATAAATTTTTGGCAGAGTTTAAATATGCAAGATTTAAATATTTTTCTTGTTACTACACGATGCTTTAACAGTAAGAATATTTGCATGTCAACCAATGAGCTGAGTTTTCCAAGAAAGTTCTAACGTTAAACCAATTACATTGTCAATCCATGTGTCTGAAATTTGGGTTCAGAAATTTTCTAAGTTGCCATAGATGTTCCCAGTCAAGATGAAACACTTTCAAATGAAAGTAGTTAGAACTTTACATAACAAAAT
Organism: Rhizomys pruinosus; assembly: GCA_009823505.1. Lineage (NCBI taxonomy): Eukaryota > Metazoa > Chordata > Mammalia > Rodentia > Spalacidae > Rhizomys > Rhizomys pruinosus. The sequence goes on from VZQC01004169.1 coordinate 623,686, forward strand.
GTGGTGCTTATTATTAATTATTATCATATATTTCAGTGTTCATTATTAAAGCTACTGCAATATTGTATTGTAAAAGTGCAGGATGAATATTCCAGCTATCATAAGTCCAAAAGATAAGGTATTATTTTCCTGTTAGTGATATGTATTTCCTTTGTTCTTGTAGAAAAAAGGTGCCTAAAGGTAGTATACAGAGTAAATGTTCCATTAGCCTACTTCCTGCAGCTTCCAGTTTATCCAAGGAAATGTCTATATCAGTTTTGTTAAAGTCTTTGTCCTAGTCAATAACAGAAGTCCACACTACTGGGCTGATTTTGCTTACATCAAGAAAAATGTCACGTGATACTCAGGCCTCGCTTTCTCTTCCATCATACACCTTCAAGGAATGTCAATAAACTCACTTTGGTATGGCACTGTGCATGCTCCTTATTGTAAAGAGAAGTCTATGGTGATAGAGAAATCTGCACCGTGATGGTGCCTGTGCTGAGTACAAGCAATGAACCAACACAAGATAGCAGCCACCATGGTAAACAGTTTGCACAAGAAAATCATTATGCTCACAACATTATGCTCACAAATCCATGAATCAAGAAGCAGTTTTCTAACAAATTATTTGTACATTCCAATTAGAATTTCACACAGACCACCTGAGCTTCACTGTGTAACTAACCAAGAAGACACTGGTTCATAACAAAGCTTATTTATTAAAATGTTGCTATGGAAGCTTTAAGCATGGTCCTAGGAGGTTTACCACAGTGCTCATATCACAAATAAGTGACGTCACCTCTTTCCAAGCCTGCAAAAGGCCAACAGTGTAACTCTCACTGCATGTACATATCTAATTAATTCTTTGAGGAAAAAAATTTTTTATTTGAAAAAATGTGGAAGAAATGAGAGAAAGGAACCTCTGAGGGGCTTACTGAGTCAGTGAGACATGTTGACACTACATTTTCACATACATGCTGGACTTGTTTCAGATTTAGCTTAACTGAAACTAATTTTTCTCTTCAGACACAAAGGTACTAGACTAGCCCATACTTTATGGAAAAAAGTAAGCTATGTTATTTTATCTTAATCTGCTCATTATTCTGAAGTCAAGATTAGACTTCATAGCTTCTGATTTCTGTGGTCATATATTTTCACAAACTGTGTCCCTTGTCAAATATATACTATTTTTTTTATGACAAACTGTAATGCATTCTTTTTTTGGTGGGGTATCTTTTTTTCTTAATTTTTTATTGAACTTTTGTGCATTTCATACATTTCTTAATCAAATTTTGTCCCATTGCCCCCGTACGTCCCCCACCCCTCCAGAGTTCATGCCTTCTGCCATACATGTCTTGCATCTTTTTACAGAAGTTTGCTCTTTGGGGCAGAAGTTTACTGTTTCAGTCAGTTCTTTGAACAAGTCTTTTTTGTTGTTGTTTTTCCCTTTAATTTAATATTACTCCAAAATATGCATGTATGCACTTCACACAGGGTCTTCCAGTTCATCAAATATATACTATTAAAGAAAAAGTGACACATGCCAGGGATGGTAACCCATGCCTTTAATCCCAGCACTGGGGAGGCAGAAGCAGGCAGATCTCTGTGAGTTCAAGGGCAGCATGGTCTACATAATGAGTTCCAGGCCAGCTGGGGCTACATGGGGACCCTGTCTCAAAAAGACAAAGAAGAAGAAGAAGAAGAAGAAGAAGAAGAAGAAGAAGAAGAAGAAGAAGAAGAAGAAGAAGAAGAAGAGGAGGAGTTGGAGGAGGAGTTGGAGGAAGAGGAGGAGGAGGAGGAGGAGGAGGAGGAGGAGGAGGAGGAGGAGGAGGAGGAAAGAAAAAGTGACATCAGTTAAGTCCAGTTTAGGGGGCTGGAAGGATGGCTCAGCAGTTAAGAGTGCCTACTGCTCTTGCAGAGAACCCAGGTTCAATTCCCAGCACCCACATGGTGGCAAAGAACTCTCCTCCCCCCAAAAAAAAACCTTCTGACCTCTGTGGCATTGCACGACATGGGTGCACTTAACATACATACAGCCAGTACACTCATACACATGTAATAAAAATAATAAATAAAATATTTTTAAAGTACAGATTAAATATGTTTATATAAGACAGTTCTCTAGCAAGAAAAATGAAAAGAATCTGGGAAAACCAGGCTGATCTTTATCAAAGCTCAGGAATCCTCAATTTTATACTTGTAATTAGACCTCTGTACTTTTGTTTGTTTATTTATCCTAGAGACAAGGAATCTGAGACAAGAAAAATTGACTTACTGAATGAAAGTTACTAACCTTTGTCTTGAGGAAGAATAGGATGCCTTGTCTCCAAATAGCCCCTGGGGTCCTAGGCTCATAAAATGGTATCACCATTAGGAAGTTTTTCAGGAGGGTGATGTGTATAGATGTACATGGAAGCTGAGAATGTGCCATTAGAAAACCAGGAATGATGAGAGTGGAGAGATGGCTCAGTGGTTAAGAGCACTGACTGCTCTTGGCTCTTGCAGAGGATGCAGGTTCAATTCCCAGCACCCACATGGCAGCGAAGAACTGTCGTTAAGCCAGGTGTGGAGGTGCACACCTTTAATCCCAGTACTTGGGAGGTAGAGGCCGGAGGATTTCTGTCAGTTCAAGGCTAGCCTGAACTACAGGCTAGTTTCAGGCTAGCTGGGGTTATAGGGAGACCCTGTCTCAAAAACAAAAACAAAAATTTATAAAAGAAAACCAGGAATGCACAACTGATGCATAGTCACCAAAGAGAGATAAGACCTTCCAGTACCCAAAGCCCTCTTCAGAAATTTGGTAGATAATACAAAATGGGTGGTTTAAACAGAAGCAGCAATTGAGATCAAGTTTGTGAGAGAATAGGTTCTTTCTGATGGCTGCAAGAATTTGTTCCTTGCCTGTCTCCTAGACTGCTACCTTTATTTCGTATGGGTCTATGTCTCTGTCTGTGTCTCTGTGTGTCCAAACTTTCCTCTTTTAAATTTTTTTTATTTTTATTTATTTATTTATTTATTTTTATTTTTATTTTTTTTTTTTTGGTCTTTTCAAGACAGGGTCTCCCTGTAGCCCCAGCTGTCCTGGAACTCACTCTATAGACCAGGCTGGCCTTGAACTCACAAAGATCTGCCTGCCTCTGCCTCCCAAGTGCTAGGATTAAAGGCTTGCGCTACCTTGCCGGCGAATTTAGCATTCTTATGAGAATGTGGAGCACTTGAGGGAAAAGTAGACCATTGTAATGCAATAATGGAACATTATGGTAATACATTAGAGCTTTGTGATGAGACAGTGGACAATTGTGAAAAAACCATGGAATGCTGTGATAGGACTGTGGAAATTTTAGATGCAAAAATAGACCATTGCAATGAGACAGTGGAGCATTTTGATTTGACAGTGGGCCACAGTGATGGAAAAATGGAGCACTGTTATAAGATAGGGGAACACTGTGTCAGGACAGTGACTATTGTGATGAAACTATGGAGTCTTATGAAAGTACCTGGAACCATTTCGATTAAACAATGAAGCATTGTGAAAAGACAGAGGAACACAACTAGGATGGGAGCATAGATCGGTGTGATGCAAAACTGTGCATTGTGATAAAATAGTGGGCCATTGTAATGAAAATTGGAGCATTGTATGAGACAGCATGCTGCAGCCTAGAATAGGTTAATTCAGAATAGCACAGAATTCAGGAATGTTTGAATTGGCAGCTAAACCTTGACAGGGAAAGAGTGACTAAAACCAGATCTTCTAGCCGGAGTGTGGTGGTGCACACCTTTAATCCCAGCACTCAGGAGGCAGAGGCAGAATCTCTGTTAGTTCAAGGCCAGCCTGGTCTACAGAGTGAGTTCCAGGACAGCTGGAGTTACAGGGAAACCCTGTCTCAATAAATAAATAAATAAATAAATAAATAAATAAATAAATAAATAAAACCAGATCTCCTAACACCCTGTTTCTGGACACCAGAATTGGGGTCAGCTGCTAAGACCTAGATTCCTTTGTTCCCTGTGAAAGCCATCCTGGGACAGACTCCATTTGATTTAATATCTACCTCTTCTCCTAGTTAGTGCATGTCCTCCTTGCTTTTACCAGGATTTATGTATGCTCTTAATGGCTAAGTGCCCTCCCCTGAATTTATTAGTTCACCTAAAACTCTCCTCATCTCCTTTGTGTGAAGCACATTCTTAGCCCTTTTCACAGGCTTTTCTAGGTCACATGTTCTCTATATATAAATATTGGCTTGAAAAGAGATTTGGGGAGAAGAGATGTTTGCCTAAGAATTTTGCTGTGTTGACAATCCCCCAGGCCTGCTGGGGAATTTCGGGGTCTGACCGAAGAAGGAATGGGGGTGAGAGGCACAGAGTCAAAACACAGACCCTGGGAATCTGGTGAACGCAGACAGAGGGCGAGCTGTCTCGGACTCGTTTATTGGGGGCAGGGTTAGGGGTTATGTACTGTTCACATTCCCACTCTCCTCTTGTTGTCTTTTTTTTTTTTTTAATTTTTTTTTATTTATTTATGTATGTGTATCAATGTACTGTCTGCATGCAAGTCTGTGCACCCGTGTCGTTCAATGCCTCGGAGGTCAGAAGAGAGTCTCGGATTCCCCTGGAGCTGGAGTTCTCCTGGAATTGGAGTTTCAGACGGTTCTCAGCCGCCATGTGGGTGCTGGGGATCGAACCCAGGTCCTCTGTAAGAGCAGTCGGCGCTCTTAACCGCTAGGCCATCTCTCCAGCCCTCTTGTTGTCTTCTGATTGGCCAGGTCTGCAACGCTGCTTGTACGGTCTCACCTGCCTAGGACAGGTTAGGTTGATGAGGGACGAGCTCTGCACATGCGTAATTCTCAGCATACTGGCTATACTACATGCTGTCTAAGATTTTCCTTAGAATAAAGAAACTTGCTCGAAAACCTATTCAGAGCTTTTGAGATGCTCATCTAAACAGGGTTTTATGGTAAACTTCGAATTCTCCCAGAACCAGCTGTGGGGGGGGGGGGGGGGAGGGGGGGGAACCTGCTGGACCTGCCCAGAACCCCTAGAACCAGACCAGCCCAAGGACACACTAGCCTGCTTGCCCTCAAGAGGAGCTGCTGAGAAGAGACAGACTCCCAAATGCCATGGCATGGCCCAGTGAGTTGGGGCAGGGAGGATAGTTAAAATGGGAAATCCAGTTTGTCAAAAGATAGAGCATGTTTTCAGAGTGTAATTAAACGTATGCTTATGTTCAAAAGCTCATATTAAGAAATTTTTAGATATCACTATAAAATTTAACCCTGGCTTCCCAGAGCTGAGACTTGGACACTAAGACCTTAGAAAGTTTGGCAGTAAGATAAGTACAAAATAGCTGTAAAAAGGGGACAATCATCCCCTAGTTTTACTTACAGCTCTGGACTCTGCCATACAAGTGCTGCTGCAGGAGGAACAGCTTTCCTTTCTGTCTATCTCCCGCTCCTTCCCCTCCTACTCCCCTTCCTACATGCTGGCCCAGACTCTTACTAGACTAACCACCATCCCACAGCTGCCTCAGAACACCCAGCACAACTGCAGTCTATTCCCCTAAACCCCCAACTCTTAATTCCCAGCTCTTGACTTCACCAGGCCCAAGTGCCTGTCTTGCATATGCTTCCACTAATCCTCCCTTCTTCCTATGTTTCAAAGCTTGCTCTTGGAGGCTGTCTCACAAAATATTGACTTTCCCCTTCCCCTTTCAATGCACCCAGTAAACATTCCAAATGCAGCTGTAATAAACCCCTGCTAAGGCCCCCAGCATGGTGGCACATGCCCTTAATCTCAGCACTAGGAAGACAGAAGCAGGCAGATCTCTGTGAGGTCCAAGGCCAGCCTGGTCTACAAGAGTGAGTTCCAGGACAGCTGGGCTACGGGAGACCCTGTCTCAAAAGACCAAACCCACCAATTCTACCAACCTATAGAAGACTCTAACAAGTCTCCCTGGAAGTAACCAGGACACAGATTTAAAGAAAATCTGTGACATATCAAGGAAGAATGAAACTAAAGGAAGATAATGAAAAACTAGAATACCTAGAGAAGAGACAAACTCAGGAAGGAATAGAGGAAGAGAAGGACAAATGCCAGAAGGAAATGGAAAACACTGAAAATCCCATGAGAAATGAAACAGGAAACCAGCCAGAGAATCAAGGATCTAGGGGAGAAGGACAAGCCCAGAAGGAATGAAACACAAAGAAATCACAGGATAAATGAAAAGGAATTAACACACATCCAATCAGTAGAAAAATGGGATAAAAAGCATAACAAACTAGATAAGCAGAAAAAGAATATCAGTCGGGAAGATAAGATAGAAAACTAGAATGTTCAAGCAAAGATTATAAAAATTAAAAACAACACAAGAATGGAACAATCAGAAATGCGGGGGACACTATGAAAAGATCAAACCTCCCATATAGGGATAGAAGGAAGGAGAAGAATCCCAAGACAACAGTATTAATCAGATCTTTCAACAGAATAATAGAAGAAAATTTCCCCAAACTGAAAAACAAACAAACCCATACAAACACAACAGCACATAGAACACCAAACAAACAAGAAACAGAAAAGAAATCCCCATGGGGCTGGAGAGATGCTAGCGGTTAAGAGCGCGACCGCTCTTACAGAGGACCCGGGTTCGATCCCCAGCACCCACATGAGGCTAAAACAACCATACTCAGTATAGGACCTCTTCTGACCTCCAGGGGAATCCGAGACCCTCTTCTGACCTCCGCGGCATTGCACGACGAACGGGTGCACAACCGGCATGCAGACAGTAACGTTCATACACATACAGAAATAATAAATAAAAAAAAAAAAAAAAGAATTCCCCATGCCATCTCACACTTGAAACCCAAGATGCCCAAAACAATGAAGGCCACAAGAGAAAAGGGCAATACACAGGGGATACTATAACCAGATTTCAAAGTATATATTAGGGGGCTGTAGAGATGACCTAAGCGGTTAAGAGCCTGACCGCTCTTACAGAGGACCCGGGTTCGATCCCCAGCACCCACAATGGCGGCCGAGAACCGTCTGAAACTCCAGTTCCAGGAGAACTCCAGTTCCAGGGAATCGACACCCTCTTCTGACCTCGTGGCATTGTACAACACACAGTGCAAAACCTGCATGCAACAGTACATATACACATACAGAAATAAATAATTTTAAAATTAAAAAAACAAGTTATATTTAGGTTCATTTTGAGGGGAGACTTGGTGCAAGAGGAAAATAGTCAGACTCCAATGAGAAGGAAGTTGGGTTTATTTCAGGCAGTGGCCTGACCTGCCTATGTCGGGATTAGGTTGACTAGCAGGCAGAATGTCCCAAAGTGGCAGTTTTTATACCCAAGCACGCAGGAAGTGGGCTTACAATGAAATGGGTGTGGGAGATGGGAATGGGCGTACGTGGATCTGTGGCTGAGTATCAGTGAAGCATCTCAAGATAAACTGAGGCTTGTGACTGTATCAGTAGAAGCCTGATTGGAGCAACTTTCAGTAACTTTATACCTCAGTTGGCTTCCTGGAAAATCCCAAATTTAGGTAAGACTTATGACCTTATTCAAGCTATATTATAGGGCCATAGTCATAAAAAACAGGCATGTACTGGCACAAAAGCAGACCCAAATCAATGGAACAAATTAAAATTTCCAAACCTGAGCACATGCAATTTCAGCAGCCAGCTCATATTTGACAGAGGCAAAAGACCAAGGTGGAAAAGTCAGCAAATCTCAGCAAATGTCCTGGCAAAACTGGTCACCACTTGTAGAAGAATGAAGTGAACCTACTTCACCTTGTACAAAATCAACTCCAATGGAATCAAGGACTCAGTGTGAAACGAAACTTGAAATGATAGAAGAAAACGTTGCAGGTAACCTTGCAAATATGGGCATAGGAAAAGACGTTTCTAAATCAGTCAGCCATGCACTGGAAACAGCAAACAAATAGACAAATGGGTACACGTCATTAAACTCAAAAGCTTCTGTACAGTGAAAGAAACAATCAAAGAAGTGAAGAGAAAAACCACAGAGTGGGAGGAAACCTTCACCATGTGATACATCTGATAAGCATTAACATCCAGAGATATAAAAATACTCAAAAACAAAGGAGCAAGAAACAACAACTCTATCAAAGATGGAGTAAAAACGCTGATTAGAGAATTCAAAAGGAAGAATGAGATAGGGCTGAGAAATCATCTCAGAAAGTGCTCAAACATCGCTAATAATTAAAAGATGCAAATTAAAACCAGCTTAGATTTCATCTTACCCCACAGGACTGGCTAGATTATGAAAACAAATAGACAACAAATGCTGGAGAGGTTTTTGGGAAAAGGGGAACACTCACTGCTGATGGGAATTCAAACTTTTTGGCAACCCCTTGGAAAGCAGTGTGGAGAACTTGTAAAAGACTGAAAATGAGCCTACCACCTGACCCCAGTCATACCACTCCTGGGAGTCCCCACAAAGCCTCATGTCCTATCACAAAGATACATGCACATTAGGTTTTATTGCAGCTCTATTACAATAGCAAAGAGCTGAGAACAACCCAAATTGTCCCTCAACCATATGAGTAAAGAAATGTGGTAGCATCTACACAAGGCTATGCAGTCAGTAAAGAAAGACATCATGAACTTTGCAGATAAATGGATGGAAGTAGAAGACATTAGCTAAGTGAAGTAACACAGTCCCAGAAAAACAAAAGAATGATATCCCTCATTTGGGATGCTAGCACCAAATCCCTTGTTGCAAAGCAAACTAAGAACATCGCGTCAATGTAATATTTCTTTTTTATGTGAAAGTTACAGTAACCGCCTATAACATGGCTTCTAGAATTAACCTACCACTTATGTTCAGACTTGTAATATTGATATATGGGCGGAGGGTATGTGTGCATATTTTACGATAACTAAAACTTCAGGGAAAAATGTGAACTTCCTAAAAAAAAAAGTAGTGAAAATTTAGAGACTTAGGATACATCCTTACTTAACAAAGTAAATTGTTTTCAAATTTTTTTTAATTTAAAAAAAAATTATGTTCATGCTTAATTTTAATCCTGATCCTTACAAAACTCATCCCGTGTTCGCTGGGTGTGGGCCACCTGCCTTAATCCTCACCGCCATTGGCGGCCGAGGCGGCAGATTTTGTGCGTTAGCAGGCCCCTGGGTCTACCAGTGAGTTCCACGGCATCTGGAGCTACACGAGCCCGTGCTAAAAGACAACCCCCACCACAAAAAAACCAAATGAAAAAAAATTTACGTGTTATGTTAATGGTTTGGATTGTGAACCGCTTGTTTTAGTGTACTACCCTTTTCTTTGCTTGAAACCTCTTCTTGCGCTTTGTAACCTCCGGGTACCTCTGTCTTTAAAGGACTTTGGAAGTGTATTTCCTTTCTTTGGGGCTGGAGGAATGGCCTAGCGGTTAAGACGCCAGACCGCTCTTACAGAGGACCCGGGTTCGATCCCCAGCTACCCACATGGCGGCTTGAGAACCGTCGAACTCCAATCCAGGAGACTCCGTTCCAGGGAATCGTCCTTTCAGCCCCGTCTTCAGGACCTCCGCGCGCATTGCACGACACGGGTTGGCCAAAACCTGATGCAAACAGTACATTCATACACATACTAAATAAATTAAAATTAAAAAAAAAAAAAAAAAAGAAAAGTAGTCCTTTTGGGCTGATATTTTGGAAAAGTTGAAGAGTATGCTGGTATAGTTTATTCTTGGACCATCACCCATAGAATTCATCAGCGAATGCCCTCAGGAAGTTGGGTATTTCCCGTTTTATAGCTAACAAATCATGTACTTATTCCTTTCCACATTAGGTAGTTGGACTCAATTTTTTGTCCCATGTAATTCTATTCTTATATAATTATATATTGCAAAAAAATTTGCGGTCTAATTCATCTAGTTTGTCAAATCTTGGTTATAGGTGTTCTTTGTGTTCTTTTATTTTCTTTTCTTTGTAGCTGCCTATAATGCTTCTTTTATTATGTTTTAAATTTGATTATTTTGATATTTTTGTGTCAGTATTCTAGCAGGTTTAATTATTTTACTTTTCAAATAGCCTATATTTTTCTTTCATTCAGTTGTTACTTGTATTTTTGGCAGGCTACACGACTTTTAGTTTTGTTGTAATCTTTACCCTTTCCGTTCTTTACTCCTAATTTGCTTTTTTTCTCTTTTTTTTGTAGATGAAAATATTTATTTTAAAAAATAAATAATACATAAATAAATAAGCCAACTTCCAAGTGGGAGGTCAGGCAATTTCACTAGGAATTGTCCTAAAGCAAGCCCTCCCACCCAAACGCAAGTGTCGCAGATGCCATAAAGGATTTCACTGCCTTAGAGACAGCCATTCTCAGTTTGATAAGAATGGCAAAACTTAAACCAGGGCGTGGTGGAACACACCCTTTAATACCCAGCACTCAGGAGTCAAAGGGCAGGCGCGCATTCTGTGAGTTCAAGGCCAGCCTGTCTACAGAGTGGAGCTCCAGGACAGCTGGTACTAAAAAGGAGACCCTGTCCTCAAAATACCAACCCCCAAAAAAAAAAAACTTTAATATAAAAAAAAACATTCCTGCAGGGAGCATGGCCCTACTGGGCTGCCAACACACAGGCTGAAGGTGGAGTTGAAAGTGGAGTAGGTGTGAGCTCTCTAGAGCCAGCACTCTAGCCAATCAGAGCAGGTACAGCTCAACCACTGGGAGAGAGCTCAGTCTCAGAGTGAGCCAGGCCCCAGTGGGCTCTATGGCCATGTCCACTAAATTCAAACTCTAAGCCAACTATGACTCTCGTGGTACATGGATTTGCCATGAAAAGATTACTGGACACTGGGGAAGATCAGTCAGTCATCAGGCATGAGAAGTGGACATTACACTGGCTGACGAAGAAGGAACCCGCTCTTTTAGGCATGGGAAGGGGTGTTCCCTCCCTTCAGTCCTCTCATTCCCTGCCATTCGAGGACTCAGACGCTCCCCCCCAACATTTCAGCCTTTCATTACCAAAGGCATTAGTACCAATGTATGGGTTAGAGATGTTTTAGAGCAATTACAAGTTGTCCATCTCATTTGTTTTAATGTGTCATGAGTGTACTGTCCTGCATGCAGGTTGATCAACGTCTTGTCATGCAATGTTCCACTAGGTCAAAGAAGGGTGTCAGATTTTCCCGGGGACGGGAGTTAAAGGTGATTCTTAGGCCTCATGTGGGGTGCTGGGAACGGGACTCTCTCTGCAAAGCAGTTGGGTGCTCTTAAGCCACTGAGCCATCTTCCAGCCCCAGTGTAATATCTCTTAAACCCCAGTTGTAATTAGTAAAAAAGTTTCAGAGCAGCATCTTGCTTTGGACAATTCTTTTTTTGGCAACACCCTAATACTAGGGACCATTGCTCCATCATTAAAACCTATCAGACTCCAGTGGATAAAATGATGATCCGTTTGGGTGGATTAATGGCCTATTGTCTAGCAATAAATTACACTCATTGTGACAGGGTCAGTACAAGAACACTAATAAAGGGCAATTAGACTCACCAAATAGTCCCTGGAATACTCCTATTTTGGTATACAAAAAGAAGCTCAAGAAAAGGAGGTTTTTTACAAGATTAAAATAAGTAAACAGTACTAGAAAAGATGGGGTCTTTATAACCGACCTGCACATCCCTGAAAGACAGGCTATATAATTATAGATATAAAGGACTGTTTTTTTTTTTCTCTATCCTTTTCAACATGTGATAGGGAGTATTTTGCCTTTACTATTCCAGTAAGCAAACATTCATGTTTTCCATCACTCAAAAGGTTCATTGGAAAGTTTTACCACCAGGGAATGAAAATAGGCACCACCATATTTGCACATATTACATGTATAAAATAATTGGATTATAACATGGATGATATCCTCCTTAGCCACCCTTCTTTTCAATTATGAGAATCTATGCTTCACAAATTAATATACCTTAGAAGTTAAAATGGGCTTCATATCTCCATAGAAAATTTAAAAACACACAATTTTATACTTACTTTTTAGGGTGTGTTATTTTAGATAAGAGTTATAGTCTACTACTCCTGTTACAGAGTTACCCAACCCTTGTACTTTAAATCACATTACAAGCCATTTTATGGGGCATCTAAAACTGGTACAGATCAGCCATGCATCTCACTACTATGCAACTAAGCCCTCTATTCCAGTTTATTAGAAGGGGACTCAGACCCTAACTTCCTTATATATCTAAATAATGATGCAAGACAAACTTCAACCATAATAAACAAGGCCCACCATCAAATAAGAACAAGTAGGATCAACCATCAAAAAGTTATCTAACTTCTTATAATTCCAAATGTAAATCAACCCTTTGCCAATATTTTCAAGGAGTCCAGACTGTTCTTTAGAATATCACCCACCTCCCTCATCATCTTAACAAAAAACACTTATTATGCGCATGAAATAGCGTTTAATAATTTACAGGGCCCATTTACAGACTCCTATGTTTTTTGTCAAGGGCCCTGATAAATACTTGCCCTTCACATGGGAGGACCATTAACTTATGTTTCTTCCTAATCTCTTCCTAATCTCTTCGGAAGTTGCCTTTGCCAGATTATACTGAGAAATTAAAATACATGTGTCCTTCTTGGAAGCTGTAAATACCTCTCCATTCCCCTTCTTCTCAGGCACAGATATATTATTTACAGATGGGCTAACAAAGGAAAGCTGCTGCAGTTTTACACCAACTGCCAACAAAATGAAGCATCTCCCAGGTGTGGGAGATGCCTGCTCCAGCTAGTGCATTGTAATCAGAATTGTATGCCTTTTACAAAGCTTTATGATTTTTCAGCAGCCTTTAAACAATTATAAGATTCAGAATGTGCTTGTCAGGCTCTCTCTAACTAGAAACAGCCTTCCTTCAAGTAGTAAATCAGTGAGAACCTATAGCGAATGTCTCTTTTGTCCCTAAAGGGTAAAATTCACCAGCAAACCAACCCATTACTTGTAACTCATATGCTCTCATACAGGAATCCCTGGTCCCTTAGCCTGTCTTAACCGACAGGCAGATAACTTAACTAGGCAAACACATGCTTTGACTCCCCTTAATAGTCACCAACTCCTTCATCAGCTAACAAAAATGTTAAAAGCCCTGCATCCTAACCTCACTAAACAACAAGCTAAGATTTTTTTTTGTGTTTTTCTTTTCAAGACGGGTCTCCTGGTAGCCCAGCGTCCTGGCACTCACTCTGTAGACCCAGGGCATTGGCCTTGATCTCACAAAGACCCACCTGGCCTCTGCCTCCCAAGGCTAGGAGTGAAAGCCTAAATTTATAGTCAAACAATGTCTCATGTGCACCTTTCTTCCCATAGGGCCTATGACTGGAGTAAAGTCCTCAGGACCCTCAGTCCAAATATGATTTGGCAAATGATATAACACATGTATGCTGAAATTTGGGAGACTTAAATATGTTCATTGTACTGTGGACACTTACTCTTCAGCTCTAAGTACCACAACCCATAAAAAACTAAAGATACACCTTAACACAAGCTTTTCTATTTAGGCCTCGACAATCAAATAAAAAACCGACAAAAACAGTAAAAATTTTCAACAATTGTGCTACATCAAAAAACGACAAAAACAGTAAAATTTTTCAACAATTGTGCTAGACTTGAGGAATTTCTCATAATACTGGCATTCCTTATAATCCTCACAGTCAAGCAATAATAGAATAGAAAGACAAGCATAAAGTGTCTTAATATCAATAAAAAAATCAAAAAAAATACCAGGGATAGCAAGTATAAAATCTCTCATTTATTTTCTATCTAGTCATTATTTAACCTTAATTTTTTTTTAATTTTTTCTTAAATTTAAAAAAAATTTTTGTTTTTGTGTCTTTTGTGAGACAGGGTCGCCCTGTAGCCCCAGCTTCCTGAACGCACTCTGTGGACCAGATGGCTCTTGAACTCACAAAGATCACCTGCCTCGGCCTCCAAGTGCTAGGATTAAAAGGTGTGCACCACCAGCGACAAAAAAAACTTATTTTTTTTTAATTTTTATGGACTAGTTAACCTTAAATTTTTTTTACATTAAATGACCAAGGAATTTCTCCTATGGCTCAACATTGGCAAGGACTTACAGTCCCACAACTCTTGCCACAAGTGCTCTGGAGAGACCCAGAATCAGGACTCTGGAATAAAACTCACAGACCCCTTCCTAACATGAGGAAGAAGGTATGCTTGTGTCTTTCCAGAAAATGAACCCTGCCCCAGATGGGTGCCACTCAGATTCATCAGACCACAGTCAATCAAGCCCCCCAGGCGAAAATGGCAGCACTGACTTTTGGAAAGAGGAAAAGGAGACCCAAGAAGAAGAAGCAGCAGACACGCTGTTATCTGGGACTAAGTCAAAGCCCTTAGTGAACAGTGCACAAGCAATGGGAAAGAGTCAAGGAAGAGAATAACTCACGCTGAAGTCTCCTTGTCTTATCCATCCTAGCGCATGGTTTAACTGAAACAATATAAAAAGCAGAAAATGTGTATGACTACTTCTATCCAGGGTCCCCCTATTGTGGGATAACCTCGGGACCTGACATGTATTGCCCAGGGATTGTCTCCTCTTCGGGAAAAGACACGAAAAAGTGGTGACTCCACAGTCAACGTGAGGGAGGGAGGACTATTGGACAACATCTCTGCTCAACGGTTACCCTTCAACCTATTTTAGCATTTTTGGAGCGTAACTGTTTGAGGACCAGCAGACATACCGAAGACTGGTATAAAAAAAGCACATATGGTGCTAGGCATGTGCCACACGCCTATAATCCCAACACTCAGAAAGCAGGCCGAGGAATGGATCGCTGGAGTTCAAGGCCAGCCTGGTCCAACATAGTAATTCCAGAACAGCTGGGGGCTACAGGGAGACCCTGTCTCAAAAAGACCAAAAAAAAAAAAAAAAGCCATATCGTTTTACTACAGATAGAAACGTGGTTCACTCCACTGCATCTTTAAAGGTTAGACTATCCATGCCTGTGCTCAGGGAAAACTTATGGGTCCACCTCGCACAATAAAGTTATAATACATCAAGTTTTCTGTGTACAAGGGACCCCACAATACCCAGGACTGTGTAAAGAAAAATGTTAATTGGTGTATGAGTGCATGTTAACTCTTATAAACAAATAACTAAAGATAGTATGGATGTCCAGACACAACATATTGTTGAAGCAGTTGGAGATCTGCCTGTGACTTATGTGTTTGTTTAACACATTGTCTATTGTTTGAATTGGTAAATTTAATTCGTCCACATTTGTGCTTGCCAGTTTTAATCAGTCCCGTGAACAAAGGAAAAAATAGAGCCTATTGGGTGACTTTTTTTTTTGTAATAAAGAAACTTTTAGGGCCCTGCCCACTGATTATGAGGGAATTTGCAATGTGAGGCATATAGTACTTTTGTGGTCAACTCCACCTAAGACTGGAACTCACAGGTCTCTGTCAGAAAAATGTGATTATTCATTTCATTAAAATTATTAGATCCAATTTTGGCCTTTCTTCTTCCCCTACCTGGCCTAGCAGCTGAGATCACAAAGAGAAATTTCTTACCTCGCTTGTTATAATAAAACTACCTAGTAGACTGCTAAAATATTGGGGGAGATGAACCAAGAAATGAAGAATTAAGAATGACAGTCTTGGGCTGGTGAGATGGCAGGGGTTAAGAGCACACGACTGCTCTGCAGAGGACCTGGTTTTTGATTCCCAGCAACAACAGGCGGCAAGAAGCTTCTTGTAAGCTGGGTGTGGTGGCCAATGCTATTTTAATGCCTAGCCTCGGGAGGCAGAGGGCAGGCGGATCTCTGGTGAGTTCAAGGCCAGCCGTGGTCTACAAAGTGAGTTCCAGGCCAGTTGGGGCTATGGAGACCCGGTCGCAAAAAAAAAAAATACAAGTCTTGCCAACCATGGTGGTGCATGCCTTTAATCCCAGCACGTGGGGGCAGAACAGGAGATAATCGTGTACTCTGTGAGTTCAAAGGCCAGCCCTGGTCACAAGTGAGTTCCAGGCCAGGTGGGGCTATGGGAGACCCTGTCTCGAAAAAAAAAAATAATAATACAATTTTCTTGCACTGTTGAGTGGTCAGCACGCCTGTAACCACAGCACTTGGGGAGGCAAAGGCACGGATCTTGTGAGTTCAAGCCAGCCTGGCTACAGAGTAGTTCCGGTCAGCTGTGACCTACAGGGAGACCCTGTCTAAAAAGAAAAGAAAAAGAAAGCCAGAATGGCAGTCTTACAAAATAGAGCTACAATTGACTATTTGTTGTTAAAAAATCCCTTAGGTTCTCTAGCCGACCAGAAGTCTCCAAGTGTGAATGAGCCTCGCAGTCGGCGGTGGGGCGGCGCAGCAGGGGGAGAGGCGGCGTCCATCGAGGCGGTGGAAAGGATGGAGCTGTGGTGCTGCTGTGTGCCCTAGGTACAGGACAGTCTGCGAAAACTCGGTCTGCGAGTACGTGTCGGCCAGGACATTGTAGGAGACCGTGCGGATGGCCCTGTCCTCTGTCACCTTCTTGGTGTACAGGTGCTGGTGGTCAAAGGTTCAGGTGCCGGGCCCGGCCTCCACCGGACACATGCTCTCCAGCTCACGGCTTGGCCCAAGCGCTGCCCGTTGCCCAGCGTGCAGTGCAGCTTCAGCCACAGCCCCACATCGGCGTTGCACTGCGTGTACACGCGCTCGTTCACGCCGGTCTCTGCCCACGGGAAGAAAGCCGGGATGCAGGGCCGCTGTCCCCCGGCTCCGCGCTCCGGGCTGCACTTCCTTGTACCAGCGGAAGGCAGAGCTGGCAGGATCCACAAACTCCAGGCTGAGCTTGGGGCACACTGGGAAGCCCGCCATGATGTAGCGCGGCAGCTGCAGCTCGGTGAAGGTGGGCGGGTTGCGCTCTACCTTGTATTTGACGTCGCCGATCTGCAGCACCGCGCGGTCCTGCCAGGTCGAGCACGTCCTCGGCCACGGCCTCCTCTCGGTAGTACAACCTCACCACCGGCTCGCAGGCCGCGGGCTGCTGCAGCCCGGGCCCCACTGCGCCGCCGCTCGAGGGCGGCCGGTTCTTGCGGCTCTTCTTGGCAGCCACCGCCTTTGCATGGCCCTTGAGGGCGTTGGTGGCGATGCCGCTGAGGGCCCGGCCGAGCAGCTCGCTCTGGTCGCGCTGCATGTCCTTGTGGCTGCCGTTGGCCAGAGCCAACGACAACGACAGCCTGAGCTGTCTCAGGACTGGAGCTGGACTACTGCCAGAACGGGATCCAGAAGGAGCTAAAGGGCTACAACGCCGACCTCATCTGCCTGCAGGAGGTGGACCGAGCTGTGTTCGCAGACAGCCTGGTCCCCGCCCTGGAGGCCTTCCCGGCTGGAGGGTGTGTTTCGAATCAAGCAGCACAAAGGCTGGCCACCTTCTACCAGAAGTCCAAGTTCAGCCTCGTTGAACCAGCAGGACATTCTTTTCTTCCGTTCTCTTTTTTATTTTATTATTTATTTTTTTTTTGGTGCAAGGAATGTACTGTCTGCATGTAGATTTGGTGCACCTGTGTTGGTGCCAATGCACTCAGAGGTCAAGGAAGACGGTCTGGATTCCCCTGAACGGAAAAGGTTCTCACTGGAATTGGGTAGTTTCGACAACGGTTCTTAGGCCACATGTGGGTGCTGGGGATCGAACCTAGAAGACCTTTCTTTCAAGAAGACCTGAGTTCCACCCACCTGCACCAAGAACTGTGGAGAAACTGTGGCGTATCCATAGGCACAGGAGGTGCTGCAAGAGATATCTGTCCTCAAGAATTTCAGTTCTTTCAATCTACAAAGGCTCCTTCTAAAAAGATATGTGTTGCTAATACCCATCTCTACTGGCACCCAAAAGGTGGATATATTCGTCTCATTCAAATGGCAGTAGCAGGGTGCTGGAGGGATGGCTAGCGGTTAAGAGCGCCGAACGCTCTTGCAGAGGACCCGGGTTTCGTCCCCAGCACCACAATGGAGGCTAAGAACCGTCCTAGGTGGACTCCAAGTTCTAGGAGAACTCCAGTTTCTGGGGAACTGAAGACCCTCTTCTGACCTCCGCGGCATCGCACGACACGGGTGCGCAGGCCTGCAGGCAACAAATACATTCATACACATAAAAATAAATTTAAAAAAAAAAATTAAAAAAAAAAAAACAAAAAAAAAAAACAAATGGCGTCCGTGTTTCAATAGACATATGCCTCATGACTGTTTATTGATCACCTGTGCTACTGCATTACCCAAAGTGTCAGACAAGGGGCTGAGAATTTTAAAGGAAGACAAGACAGTGGGTTATTTGTGCTGAGAGAATGCCGTTTATTGAAGAGACAGAGGGCCTTAAATACAGGCTTACAGCACAAGTGAAAAAAACAGGGTCAGAAGTTCACGCTCCCAGGCACAGGCGGTTCTCTGGCGGGTGGAAAACAGGAACTTGTGGTCAGGCCTTCTCGGAAGAAGGGTAATAAGATGTTCCAGCAAGATAAGCACTAGGTCAACAAGCTGGTCAGCAAATCCCCTGGGGGCCAGGACCCAACAGTGTATCCTGGTATGCCTGTTATATTTTGTGGAGACTTTTAACAGTACGCCATCAACAGGAATGTACCATTTTGTCATCAATGGCAGCATTCCAGAGACTGGGCTACCAATGGGGAAGAGGAGAGATGCAGCATGTCTCTCACACATTTTTTTCAAACTGAAAAGTGCTTGTGGTGAACCTGCTTACACAAATTATGTTGGTGGCTTTCATGGATGTCTAGATTACATTTTCATTGACTCAACTGCTTTAGAGGTTGAACAAGTGATTCCGTTACCTAGTCATGAAGAAGTTACCACCCACCAGGCCTTACCTAGTGCTTCTCATCCTTCTGATCACATAGCACTTGTATGTGATTTAAAATGGAAATAGATTTCACTTAATGGAATGAAGGTCTGGAAAGGAAGTTACTTTTCAGAAAATTTAATATGAATCAAAGCTTATATACAGCCTTCAAAGAGAAATCTAGACACTAAGGTAAAAGTTTATGGTCATTCCCTACTAGTTATGTTTCAGATAGCTTTGTTGCAAACTAATTCATAACGTTTGCATCATATTTCTTTGTCTTTTTCCTTTTTTTAATTTCCTACACGGAGAAAAAAATATATTTATGACTAGCAAGAATTATAAGTGGTTTTTTAAGTTGTTAAGAATTTTTTAAGGGCCATTTGAATAATCTCATGATTTTTTGTTCATAACACATTTTCTCAGTGATTATGTTCATATAATTGGAAGCATACAGGTTAAAGGTTGGAGACTTCAGTCCTGACACACAATACATCTGAATCTACCACTACCTCAATTTGGTTAGAAGTTATTCTAATTCTGGAGGCTTTAACAAAAGAGAAAAGACACCAGCACTGATTATCACTAGCACTTCTGCTTCAATTTAAGCAAGGCCTTTTCATTTTTCATTCTCTATTTTTAAAGACATTTTCATTTTGTAGTACACAAATGATAACACAGATGCACGGATCTGTATTCCCCCCCACCCCTCACATCACATCTTATGTGAGCTCATTTTATGAGTACATGAAAACCTTTAGAATCAGAGGGCATCCTAACCTGAATCCCCTTTGTCTTAAAATAACTTGCGCATATAAAAATATTCTAAAAGGGTAACTTAACCATATAATAAAGGGATAAGCACCATGATTGTGTGGGAAATTACTGATAGGTGCTTCAACTAGAAATAAACCTTGACCCTTTTACTCATCCCGACGCAGTATTTTCAACATCGGAAGACGTAGCTGGCATGCTAGCTTTCTGCCGTCCTCCCGCGCCCTCAGG
The DNA here is from genome assembly GCA_009823505.1 of Rhizomys pruinosus. Taxonomy (NCBI): domain Eukaryota; kingdom Metazoa; phylum Chordata; class Mammalia; order Rodentia; family Spalacidae; genus Rhizomys; species Rhizomys pruinosus. The sequence goes on from VZQC01004169.1 coordinate 643,495, forward strand.
AGACCTCCGCAGGAGGATTGCTTGCGATTCAAGACCATCTCAGAGTTAGAACTACGGCCCAGCCTGGGCGACCTAAACACAAGGGGATATTGGGACTTTGTCCCTTACTGAAAGACACAGCCGTATAGACTCAAAGCATTGTAGATTTTAGTTAACAGAACAGGACCACTATAAGTTTATATAATTGTAAAAAAAAATATTAAGCCAAATTTTAGCAAGTTACAAGTTGTATTGACTAATGTCTAGTCAGGATAACTAGGGTATACTAACTCAGTTTGTCACCATACCTTATTGGTAAGTGTGTTAGCTGTTGTTTCTGACGTTCAGGAAAACTGTAGTACATCCTATTCCTGCAATTTTTAGCTTGGTAAAAGCCTCTTACCCTTTGAAGAGGTCTGATTTTCCAGTTATGAATTCCCTTGTTTCAAACTCATCTCTGAACCCAATACCATGAGAACTTTCCTCTTCTGATAATGTAGTCTTCTCCACAGTCTTGTGTTTTCATATTCTTTCAGATAAACCTTAAGCATAGTGTCCGAGTTTGTCTTCCATTGCTGTGACAAACACTCTGACCGTCAACACTGGGGAGGAAAGGGTTTCTTCAGCTTACATCTCCTGGGTCACAGTTCATCACTTAGGGAGGCCCAAGGCAGGAACGCAGGCAGGATCCTGGAGGCAGGAGCTGAAGCCACAGGCCATGAGGAATGCTGTTCCGGCTGCTTGCTCCTCCTGCCTCATGCCCAGCCCGACTTCTTAACAGACAAAACAAAACTGCCCAGGGTGGCACTACTCATTGTGGGTTGGGCCTCCCACACTGCTTGACCAGAAAGACAATACTCCACAGATTTGGTCACAGGCCAGTCTGATAGAATAAGTTTTCCAGTTGAGGTAATTCTCCAGTTGAGGCTCTTTTAACCCAGGTGTGTCAAGTTTGACACTAAAGCTAGCCACACAATTGACCCCCTTGTCAACTTGAACACACGAAACCATCACTATTAAACCACCAAAAACCTTCCCAGTTTCTTGTCCCCAAAGTAATGATGTTAACATTAATATCACATCCTAAGACAGTACACCTTAAAAGCCCCACAGTCCTTAAAATGACCAAAACACTGAAAAGGTCAGTCTATTAAAAAGTCTCTAAACTGTGGGGCTGCTGTAAAATCCAAACAAGTACTTTCTTATTTCAAAGGAAAGAATCAGGCACTCTCAAACAAACCTAAAATCCAGCAAAGTAGCTCAAGCTGGACACCTGGATTCACTCACGAATCTCTGGGCTCCCAAAGGGTTTCGGCAGCTCCCCTTCTCTGACTTTGCCATCCTTGGCACACACAGCGCATCTCGCAGGCCGGCCGACTCCATTCCCCCTGCCGCTGATCTTGGTGGTCATCCCATGGTCCTGCATCTCCAAAAAGCTGGGGTCGCCACTTTGAACTGAGGCAGCACCGTCACCAATAGTCTCCCTGACCTTCTCCTGGTGCAAAGCCTCAAGCTTCTCTCCATGACCCTGCAATCCTGGGGGTCCCTCCATTGCAACCGAGGTGCCCTTCCCACCAATGGGTCTTTCCTGACCTCTCACAAAGCCAAGCCTCGGCTGCTCTCTGTGATCCCCTCAAATTTCAATACCAAAACCATATAGGAGACTCTTAAACGTTACCAAGTCCTGCTTCTGGCTCGAGATGGAGTCTCATGCCCCTTCTGGATCACAGCTCTGTGTGCTGACCCTGAAGAAATTATTCCCAGAAGACTTCACCACAGTGATGCTGGTCTCTTGTTACTACTTACAGCTGATTTTCAGCCCCAACTAACCAGCCATCAATTGTCCCAGGACAACAAAAATTTCACTTCAGGTTCTGGTCTCTTGTTACGTACAGCTGATTCTCAGCCCCAGCTGACCAAAACCCACAGATTACACAGTCCTGATGATCTCTGTTTCCCCTTTAAAACTAGAAACATTTCACAAGCCAGGCCTCCATCTTCTACAAATCCTTCAGCAAACTGCTCCAAGCTCCACAGCAACAATCTTTAGGCATTCAATGATCTCCCAGCCCAAAGTTACAAACCCTCCACAATCCTTCCCCAAAACACCAGGTCAGGTCTGTCACAGCAATACCCGACTCTTCGGGTACCAATTTCTGTCCTAGTTTGTCTTCCATTGCTGTGACAAAAACACTCAGACCAACACCACGGGGGGAGGAAGGTTATTGCAGCTTACACATCTATGGTCAACAGTTCATCACTTAGGGGGCCGAAGGCAGGAACTCAGGGCAGGAACCTGGAGGCAGTAGCTGAAGCACAGCCCATGAGGGAATGTTGTTCACTGGTTTGCTCCTCCTGGCTCATGCCCAGCCCAACCTTCTTATACAGTACACAACAATCTGCCCAGGGTGGCACTTACTCATTGTTGGGCTGGGGCCCTCCCACACTGCGTGACTATCAAGACAATGCTCCACAAGATGTGGCACAGGCAGATATCAATGGAGCCAATTCCCCAATTGAAGTTCCTTCTTCCCAGGTGATTCCAGGTTGGGTCAAGTTGACACTAATCTCTCCAGCACACATAGGAAGTTTGAGAATATAAGCATTTCACTTGCACTTCACATTGAACCTTAAGTATTTAACTCATTTGAAAAAGATTAAGGTGGCAATTTCTTGGGATCTTGCTTAAAAAAAGCTGATAAAAAGTTGATGCTACCAAATTGTGCCTTCGAAGTAGGGCAAATGTTGAGGTTGTTGTTTTCACATGCTGGTGGAATCCAATTCAGGGCCCTGAGCTGCATTCCCAGCCACCTGCATGCCTTTTTGTTAAAAGAACTATTTTAGTCCAGTTTTAAAAATATCATGAGAAACTGATGCTTTTGCAAAACTTTTCTTCCTAAAAATACTTTCTGTGCTGCTGGGGTTTGAGCCCGGGGTCTGTCTTGAGCACTCTAACCATATGCACTGCCACCGAGCAGTATGAGCAGCTCGGAGTATGCCGACAGACTAGACTAGACTCTTACACTGACTGTTAAAGAGAAAACAGTTGGGCTGGAGGAGATGGCCTAGTGGTGAAGAGCACAGACCGGCTCTTGCAGAGGACCCAGGTCGATCCCCCGGCACCCACATGGTGGCTGAAAACCCATCTGTAACTCCAATTCAGGAGAACTCATTCAGGGGAATCTGGATCCTCTCTTGACCTCCGCGGATTCTTCTTCTGACCATTGGCATGACACGGGTGCACAAACCTACTGCAGACATAAATTCATGCACATAAATAATAAATAAACAAATAAATAAATAAAATAAAGAGAAAACAGTTACTCAGCAATAAGTTTTGAGAACATTTTATATTTGTGAGATTATTCATACCCACAAAAGAACACAGATTCTGTATTAACTCCATGGGTAGCTTGATTGAACTGTGGTCACAGAAACTCTATAGCACTCATTAAACTTCCAACAATCTAAATCCTTAAATTTGATATCTGTGGACTAAATGGTCCAGTCAGATTACATACACATATTTCAGGACATTCAGATAATAAAGTTATTTTAAAGATGTGACTAAAAAAATAAATAAGAAAGATGTGACTACATCCAGAATATGCTGTGACTGGAATCTAAAAGTAGGGGGAAAAGGGAACATTGGGACAATTCTATAAATAGCATGCTAAGATTTACTTGTACTACTGAGGTAGGATTTTTACTCAGAAATGTTTAAAGCTATTGTGATTGTAATTTTCTATTACATTGGATTTTTTTAATACCTTTAAACTTTAATAAATACAGTAAAGTCTTAAAAAATCATTTAGGTTGTAAACAGCTCCCTGGAATGTGGCAATTTTTTTTTTTTTTTTTTTTTGTTTTTTATTTTGGTCTTTCAAGACAGGTCTCCATGTAAGTCCCAGCTTGTCCTGGAACTCACGCTGTAAATCCAGGCTGACCTGAATTCACAAAGATCCCCTTCCTCTGCCTCCCAAGGCTAGGATTAAAGCGTGGCGCCACAATGCCAGCCATGTGCAATTTAATACGTATAAGTTCTCCCAACCATACCCAATCAAGTAGTGAATTGGAAAAGGAATTAAACAAATTTCTTACTCTTCAATCTCTGCTGGCCTAAATGTTTTTTATTAATCACTCATTTGAGAGGACCTATATTAATTGGCTTCTCCTTATTGGAGCACATTTCTCATCCAATGTTTCTTTAGATCACTGGAGGAGGCCATGATTTATATGATGTTTTCATTTGTGAGGCCATGATTTATATGATGTTTTCATTTTTTCCACTTAAAAAAGACAAAAAGGAGGAATTCTCATAATTCAGACAGCACGGAATTCAGCAGAATTTGGGAACTGGCAGCTGAGCCTTGACAGGGCAGGAGTGACTAAAACCAGATCTCCTTCTAACAACCTTCCTCTGGAACACCAGAATTTGGGTCCACTGCTAAGCCCTAGATTCCTTTGTTCTGTGGGAAAGCAGTCCTGGGACAGTCCTCCATTGATTTAATATCTATCTCTTCTCCTAGTTAGTGCATGTCCTCCTTGCTTTTTATCAGGAGTTAAATATCTGATCTTATGGCTTAAGTGAACCCCCCCCAAGGGTTATTGGGTTCACTAAAAAGCTTGGCTCTTGGAAGCTGTCTCCCCTCTTCTTTGGGCTAAAGCACAGTCCTACATTCCTAGCCCCCTTACGGGCCTTTTTTCTGGGGTCACATGTTTCTCTCCCGAGAAATTATTTGTTGCTTGAAAAGATATTGGGAGAAGAGAGATTTTTGCCTAAGAAGAACTTTACTGTATAAGAATTTCCCTTAGAATAAAGAAAACTACTTAAAAACTTATGTCAGAGCTTTTGTGATGTTCATCTAAACAGGGTTTTATGGTAAGCAGAAAAATCTCCCAGAGCAGTTGCCCTGGGCCTGGAGCCACCACAACAGTTGGAACGTTGATGATGGAAAAGTGAACCACAATGATGCAATAGTGGAGCACTGTGATTGGGCAATGGACAATGTGTCGCAACAATGTGGCATTATTATGAAGTGAGTGATACTGTGATGGGACAAGAAACCATTGTGTTGTAAAAAAATGGAGCTTTGAGGCTGGAGAGATGGTCTAAACAGTTAAGAGCAACAGACAGCTCGTGCAGAGGACCCAGGTTCGATCCCCAGCACCCACATGGCAGCCTGAGAACAATCTTAACTCCAGTTCCAGGGGAATCCGATGCCCTCGTTCTTCTGACCTCCGCATTGCACGACCTGGTGCCACAGACCTACTTGCAGACAGTACATTCATACAACCTACAAATAAATTTAAAAAGATTGTTAATGAGCTTGAGCCCACGAGCATGGTGGCACACACATGCATATTTAATCGTAGTACTCTGGAGGCAGATGCTGGTGGATATCTGTGAGTTGTGGAGGCGCAGCCTGTTCTACATAAAGTGGAGTTCCAGGACAGGTGGGGCCTAACAGGAAGACTCTTCCGCAAAAAGACAAAAAAAAAAAAAAAAAAAAAAAAAATTGACTCTGTTTAAAATACACTTTAGAAAGTCTCTTCAAAACAGTCCTATATTTGAACTCTGTTCATAGTTTTTATTTGAACAGAAATTTAGACAAACTGCTGGAATGAAAAAAGCAATTTTCCGCATTAAGCCTGTAACTCAGGTTTCAGGGGATTCAACACCCTCATCTCACATCTGTGAGCATTGCATGACAAAAGTGCAATTACATGCAGGGTGTGAAATAAAAATAATAGAAAAAGAAAAAAAAAAAAATAACAAATAAATAAAAATTTATTAGAAAAATGTATAAATTTAGGGCTCCAGGTGTCTGGACAGATAGCCTAGCGTTTAGAGCTCGACTGCTCTTGCAGAGGACCCGGGTTCAATCCCAGCACCACATTGGGCAGCTGAACCATCTTTACTCCAACTTCCGGGGATACCGACACCCCTCTTAATGACCTCCAACTGCATTGAATGACATTGTGCACAAACCTGCATTTAGACCATGTAGACAGTACATTCACACCCATTTATTTTTTAATGTGTATGATACATGTTATGTCAGAATGCTGAGCTCTGGAGAGGGTGGGGAGATGGGGGGACACGGGTCTAGATTGATAAAAAAAATGTATGGATAAACCTCAATAATAAGAAATTAAAAAATTTTTAAAGAAATCAATAATATATATTTATTAAAAAAAAAACAATTATACCAGTGCTGGGAAGAGCTGTGAGGAAAGGGGAACACTCATTCACTGCTGGTGGGAAGGTAACCTCATACAGCCACTATGAAAAGGTAGTGTGGAGAACCCTTGGGAAGACTCAAAATGACTTGCCCATGTGGCCCAGTCATACCACTCATCTTACCACAGAGATCATGCACAGCATGTTTGTGCAAGCTCTCTGTCACAAGAGCGAAGGTCTGAAACCAACCCAAGTGCAGCCTAACTGACCAGTGGGATAGAGAGATATGGTACATCCTACACGATGGAAGTTTGTAATGCAGTGATAAAGCAAGATGACATCATGAACTTTGGCAGGTAAATGGATGGAGACTAGAAAGATATCTGCTAAGTAAATGAACCAGTCCCCAGAAAACAACGGACAAAGGTAACCCCATCTGTTGGATCCCAGGCGCCAACTAACTATTGTTAGGCAAACTGAGCAAGGTTAATGTGATCTAAAAACAACTGTGCTCTTATATTGTGAATCCTTTAAGCAGATTCTAGAACTAAGGGTACCATTTATTTTCAGAGTTATGAATTTTTGTTATATGGATGAAGGATATGTTATATTACCTTACAGTAATATAAGATCAAAGGAAATGCAAAAAGCTGGTTTTTGTATGACATTGTGTCTAACAACAGTATTTATGTTTTGTGGAGTGCTTCTTAGCTAGTCTTAGACAATGCTACTTGAAGCTTTTGGCCAAGCATTTTCTAAAATATTATAAAGTAGTAAAAAGTATCATGCTGGTGTAAATAGCCTTTCTGGAATGCTTACAATCATACGTAATGCTCATACCAATTTGTCTGAGGGCCTTAAGGGATAAATTTGTTCGTGCCCTCAGAAGTCAACTAAGTCCCAGGGGATATGCATGGGGGGGCATCTCTTAAAGTGTCCTGCAAATGTGAGTCACCATCTTCCTGTGCAGGAGGTCTTGGAGATCCACTAATGGACTTCAGCCAGTGTCCCATCAAGAAAGAGGAATATCTGCTCATCCGGGTCATCAAGGAGGGGAAGCCTGGTCTGCAAGACCTGACTTTGTCTAGATTGATTGAACTAGTGATTGAAAAGCCAAAAGGAGGGGCTGGAAGAGATGGTTCAGTGGCTAAAGAACTGACGGCTCTTGTAGAGGACCTGGATTCATGCATGTAGGTTGGTGCACCTTGTCGTGCAATTGGGTGCGGTTCAGAAGATGGCATCGGATTCCCCTTGAACGGGAGTTAAAGACGGTCTAGCTGCCATGTGGGTTGGTTTTGAGGCACACAATGTCTTTTTTTTGCACTTCACTTAGAAAAAAAAAAAAAAATTTTATGTGGTGTGAAATTACTGTCTGTATGTAGTTTTGTGCACCCATTTGTGCAATGCCACAGCGGTCAGAAGAAGGGTTCAGATTCCCCGTGGAACTGGAATTCTTCTGGAATTGGAGTTATGGAAGTTTCTCAAGCCACATTTGGGTGCTGGGGATCGAACCCTGGTCCTCCTGCAAGAAGCAGTCGGTGCTCTTAACCAGTAGGCCCTCTCTCCAAACCGGCATATACGTTTAATCCTACAGTGAGGAGCAAGGCAGGCAGACTCTGTAAGTTCAAGGCAAGCCTGGTCTAAAAAAAAAAAAAAGTTTCCAGGACAGCTGGGGCTTATAAGAGATGCTGTCTCAAAAAAATAAAAAATAAAAATAAAAAGAAATTGAAACACGTAGTGGGTGACTGTAATAGAACAGTAAATCTTGTGATTTAACAAATGGGCATGTTATGACCAAATAATGTCGGCATTGTGATGGTACAACTGACCTTGAATACAACAGTGGATAACTGTAATGGGAGAGTGGAACAGTGCAATGAGACAGAGGAACATTGTGAACAGACAGGGGAACTACTATGGTGCAAAAATGGAGCATTGTGATAGCATAGGAGACCATTGTGACATAAAAGTCAAGCATTAAAATAGGATATTGGTCACAGGGATGCAACAAAGAATCCATTGTGATGAGAGAGTAAAGCACTATAATGTGATAGTGGACCACTACTATGAAATAATGGAGCATTTTGATAGAGCAGTGAACACTTTGATACAAAAATGAAACATTCTGAAGAGACGGGTGGAACAGTGTGATAAGACAAGTGGGGGCGCACTGGGATGCAAACAATAAACAGGTCCTGAGACAGTGAACATGTGATGCAACAATGGAGCAATGTGACAAAATATTGAATGGAATTATTGTTTCCACAAGACGGCCTAACCTTGTGAGAGGACAGTTTGAACCATTATTGAACTCACAATAGAAGCATTGTTGAGCAAGTGAAGAATTATGATGGAAGGGTAGATCATTTTGATGCAATAATGGAGCGTGTTCTGGACAGTGGACCATTTTGATACAACAATGGAGCATTTTGGTGAGATAAGTGGAAGCAGAGTGATGGTACTGTGGACCTTGTGATACAACAGTGGAACATTGAGACAGGTGAGCAGGTCTCAGTGTCAGAATAACATCATGATAGATCTTTTGTTTTTTTCATGATGGATCATTGTGATAAGACAATGGACTACTATTGCCACAAGTTCTGGTCACAACCAGAAAAAGAGCATTTTGATGGGACAGTGAAGCATTCTGTTCCAAAAGTGTAGCATTGTGTTAAGATAGTGGATCATTGGAATAAAACAATGGACCATTGAGATGAAACGTGAAGCATTAGAATGGGAGGAAGGTACGCATTGTGGGATGTGACAGTGGACAATTGTGATGCAGCAATGGAACACTGTCAGATAGTGGGGCTCTGTGATATAGTTATGAAGAATTAGGATAATTTTACCAAACAGTATACCATTATAATTAGACAATGAAGGATTAAATGTAATTTTTTTTACTTCATATATGTATAGGAGCATACTCCTACATGTAGGTAAGTGCACCCGTGTCATGCAAATTCTGTGGAGATCAGAAGAGGGAGTTGATTCCCCTGGAAGTGGGATTTAAAGATGGTTCCTTAGCCACCATGTGGGTGCTGGGAATTGAACCTGGGATCCGCTCCAAGAGAGTCAGTGCTTTAACCACTGAGGCACCTCTACTCCAACCTGACCAAATGAAGGAAGATTATAGAACACTGGACAATGTGGTACAACATGGAGCATTGTAATGAAAAGAGGGTAGGACCTTGTGAGGGAACAATGGACCATTGTGATTGAGAGTTAGTATGTGTTCAGACACTAGATGACCATTTTGACATAATAATGGTTAATTGGTGTAGGGAGCACTTGTCTCCCCACAGAAACAATTGTATGTTGCTGCAGAAACAAAGCACCTCTTTGTTGGTTTTTCTCAAAGCGGTTTATTCAGGCGGGCAGTTCTTGTCAGAACGGTTTATTCGGGCACATCTTTTCTCCTTCTTCAGCTTCTCCCTCTAAGCCTCAGGTCTTTCCCTCTAAGCCTTCCCCCTTCTCCAAGCCTTCTCCTTCCTCAGGCAAGCAAGCTTCTTCTCCTAAGACTAGAAAGGAAAGAGAGCGTGTGTCTCTTTATCTAGAAAGTCCCTCTATTGATCCACCTTCCCATTTCCATTTTGCGTGGCTGGTCTGTTGGTATCATCTGGCCTGATCTTGTATACAGGGTGCACCGGCACAGCTCAAACAGTGAGCATGACTTTACTTTGAAGTAGGAGGGAATCCAGGTGTTATTTGTCATAAACGTTGCTAAAGTCTCGGTGACTTCGTAGGACTCACCACAGCCCTGCTCCTCCAAACAAATGGAATCAGACAGTGGAGGTGTATGATGACAGTGTCACTTTGTAATAAAAAATGGAACATCAATGAGGAAAACAAAGTCACTGTGATTGGACAATGGAGCATTTGGATGTAACTGTGAAGAATCATTATAAGACGAAAAGGTGAGGGGACCAGCATGGGTGTGGCGGACACGCCTTTTAATCCAGCATCGGGGCAGAGGCAGGCAGATCTCTGTCCAGTTCAAGGCCAGCCTGATCTACTAGCGGAGATCCAGGCCAGCTGGGACTAAAAGGAGGACTCCCATCCAAAAAGACCAAAAAACAAAAAAAAAAAAAAAAAGAAGGGGACCCATTGTAAGTGGGATTTTGTGGGTGGACCATTTTCATGAGACAGTGGATCATTGTGCTAAGCCCGTGCACCATTTGGTTGATGTCACAATAGAGCAATGTGATTAGACAATTTAGCAATGTGATGACAAGCAGACCATTGTGATAGGAAGTAGTCATTGTTTGAAAAAGCTTTTTTCTTTTTGAGCAGGGTCTCACCTAAAGGCCCCCAGCTGGCCTGGAGCTCACTCGAAGACCAGGCTGGTCCTTGACCTCACAGAGATCCCACCTGCCTCTGCCCTCCGAGTGCTAGGATTAAATTGTGCCACCATGCCCGGCAAAAAAAAAAAAAAAAAAAAAAAAAAAAAAAAAGCATTTGTTTTTTTTTTTTTTTTGTTTGGTCTTTTTGAGAAAGGATCTTCCTATAGCATCGCAGCTGTCCTGGAACTCACGCTTAGACCAGGCTGGCCTTAACTCAAAAGTATCGCCGACTCTACCTCCCAAGTGGTAGGATTAAAGGCGTGCGCCACCACACCCGGCTACCAATGGAGCATTATAATGAGACCGTGGAGCATTGTGGTCAGACAGGTGACCATAGTGATAAGACAGCTTAGCCTGTGTTGGGAGCATGGATCATTTTGATGGATCAATGTTGCACTGTGGTGACACAGCAATACAGGATTTTTATGACAAAGGGGAGCATTGTGATGATAAAATGAGCCATTGCATTGAGAGAGTAGGCTATTGTGATAGGCCAGGAGACTATTGTGATATAACAACAGAATAGTGTGATCAGAGAGTGGATCACTATTATGAGACAGCAGACCATCATTTATAGAACCATTAGACCATTGTTATGCAAAAACAGAGCATTGGATATATGAAGAGTTGAATTATTTTCATGGAGAAGGGGTAAGAGGTGAACAAGTTATTTTTTTTTTTTTAGTTTTTTTTTTATTTTATTTATTCTGTATGTTGTATGGATGTACTGTCTGCATGCAGGTATTTGTGCACCCGTGTCCGCGCAATGCCGAGGTCAGAANCAAAGAAATCAAGGAATGCAAAGTAACCACACTCCGAAAGAACTGAATGACAAACTCAGGAAGGAATAGAGAGGAAGGACAAATCCAGAAGGAAATGGAAAACACTGAAAAATCCCATGAAAAATGAAACAGGAAACCAGCCAGAGATCAAGGATCTAGGGAGAAGGACAAGCTCCAAAGGAAAACTGAAACACTAAAGAAATCACAGTAAGATAAATGAAAGGAATTGAACACACATCCAATCAGTAGAAATATATAAAAATCTAAAAATGAAGAAAAAAAAAAAAGAATACAACAGTGGGAAGATAGATGAAAGAACTAGAATGTTCAAGCAAAGATTATGAAAAATTAAAAAACAACACAAAATGGAACAATCAGGAAATGGGGGGACACTATGAAAAGATCAAACCTCCACATATAGGGATAAAGGAAGGAGTAAGAATCCCAAGGACGACAGTTTAATCAGATCTTTCAACAGAATAATGAAGAAAATTTCCCCAAACTGAAAAACAACAAACCCATACAAACACAAGCAGCACATAGAACACCAAATAAACAAGAAAGAAAAGAAATTCCCCATGGGCTGGAGAGATGCCTAGAAGTTAAGAGCACCGGCTCTTACAGAGGACCCGGTTCGATCCCCAGCACCCACATGCGGCTCAGAGCCGTCTTAGGCTCCAATTCAGGAGAACACCAGCTCCAAGGGGAATCCTCAGACCCCTCTTCTGACCTCCGCGGCATTGCACGACAACGGGTGCACAACCTGCATGCAGACATAACGTTCATACACATCAGAAATAAATAAAAAAAAAAAAAAAAAAAAAAAAAAAGAAATTCCCCATGCCATCTCACACTTGAAACCCAAGATGCCCAAAACAATGAAGGCCACAAGAGAAAAGGGCAATACACAGGGGATCACTATACCAGATTTCAAAGTATATATTAGGGGGCTGTAGAGATGACCTAGCGGTTAAGAGTGCTGACCGCTCTTACAGAGGACCCGGGTTCGATCCCCAGCACCCACATGGCGGCCGAGAACCGTCTGAAACTCCAGTTCCAGGAGAACTCCAGTTCCAGGGGAATCCGACACCCTCTTCTGACCTCCGTGGCATTGTACGACACAGGTGCACAAACCTGCATGCAGACAGTACATTCATACACATACAGAAATAAATAAATTTTTAAAATTAAAAAAAACAAAGTATATATTAGGTTCATTTTGAGGGGAGACTTGGTGCAAGAGGAGAAATAGTCAGGACTCCAATGAGAAGGAAGTTGGGTTTATTTCAGGCATGGCGGCTGACCTGCCTATGTCGGGATTAGGTTGACTAGCAGGCAGAATGTCCCAAAGTGGCAGTTTTTATACCCAAGCACGCAGGAAGTGGGCTTACAATGAAATGGGTGTGGGAAGATAGGGAATGGGCGTACGTGGATCTGTGGCTGATATCAGTGTAAGCATCTCAAGATAAACTGAGGTTTGTGACTAGTATCAGTAGAAGCCTGATTGGAGCAACTTTCTTAGAACTTCTACCTGAGTTGGCTTCCTGGAAAATCCCCAATTTAGGTAGACTTATGACCTTACACTATATTATAGGGCCATAGTCATAAAAACAGGCTGGTACTGGCACAAAAGCAGACCCATAGATCAATGGAACAAAATTAAATTTCCAAACCTGAGCACATGCAATTTCAGCCAGCTCATATTTGACAAGGGTGCCAAGAAGACTCAATGGAGGAAAGTCAGCATCTTCAGCAAATGGTCCTGGCAAAACTGGATCACCACTTGTGGAAAGATGAAGCTGAACCCCTACTTTCACCTTGTACAAAAATCAACTCCAAATGGATCAAGGACCTCAGTGTGAAACCAGAAACCTTGAAAATGATAGAAGAAAACGTTGGCAGTAACCTGCAAAATATGGGCATAGGAAAAGACTTTCTAAATCAGTCAGCCACTGCACTGGAAACAAGGGCAACAATAGACAAATGGGACCTCATTAAACTCAAAAGCTTCTGTACAGTGAAAGAAACAATCAAAGAAGTGAAGAGAAAACTCACAGAGTGGGAGGAAACCTTCACCAGTGATACATCTGATAGAGCATTAACATCCAGAATATAAAAATTACTCAAAAAACAAAGGAGCAAGAAAACAAACAACTCTATCAAAAGATGGAGTAAAACGCTGATTAGAGAATTCACAAATGAAGAAGTGAAGATATGGCTGAGAAACATCTCAGAAAGTGCTCAACATCGCTAATAATTAAGAAGATGCAAATTAAAACCAGCTTAGGATTTCATCTTGCCCCAATAAGACTGGCTAAGATTATGACAACAAATGACACCAAATGCTGGAGAGGTTTTGGGAAAAGGGGAACACTCACTGCTGATGGGAATTCAAACTTTTGCAACCCCTATGGAAAGCAGTATGGAGAACATTTAAAAGACTGAAAATGAGCCTACCACCTGACCCAGTCATACCACTCCTGGGTATATACCCACAAGACTCATCCTATCACAAAGATACATGCACATTATGTTTATTGCAGCTCTATTGACAATAGCAAAGAGCTGGAAGCAACCCAAATGTCCCTCAACCAATGAGTAAAGAAAATGTGGTACATCTACACAATGCTATGCAGTAGTAAAGAAAGACATCATGAACTTTGCAGATAAATGGATGGAAGTAGAAGACATTATGCTAAGTGAAGTAACACAGTCCCAGAAAAATAAACAAAGAATGATATCCCTCATTTGTGGATGCTAGCACCAAATCCCTTGTTGCAAAGCAAACTAAGCATCGTCAATGTAATATTTCTTTTTTATGTGAAAGTAGCAGTACCTTAACAGGCTCTAGAATTAACCTACCACTTATGTTCAGACTTTGTAATATTGATATATGGGCGGAGGGTATGTGTGCATATTTTAGAGTAATATAAAATTAAAGGGAAAAATGTGAATTCCTAAAAAAATAAAAGTAGTGAAAATTTAGACTTAGGATAATACTTAGCTTAACAAAGTAAATTGTTTCAAATTTTTTTAATTACTTTATTGTAATTGTGTTATGATTATTTTTAAAGTTTTTATTGACATTAAAAAATACAGTGTTAGCTGGGTGTGGTGGCACATGCCTTTAATCCTAGCACTTGGGAGGCAGAGGCAGGCAGATCTTTGTGAGTTCAAGGCCAGCCTGGTCTACAGAGTGAGTTCCAGGACATCTGGAGCTACAGGGAGACCGTCTAGAAAAGATACTGTTCTGTATAAGTATTAGGTAATGATGGATTCTCCAGATCTGAAGGTTTAAAATAGCATCGAGATGGTGTGGATGGCATGGGAAAATTGTAGACAGTCTCATAGGAGAAGCAAGTGAGGTAGAAGAAGTCAGATAAAATATTGATTTTTTTTCTTCTTCATGGGATAGAAAAAAATGAATTTCAAGTTAAAAGCTGGGAAGTATTTATCTGGATTGAAGGGGAAACAAATCCTAGCATGGTAGCTTCTGGATCAGGATCATTTTCTGTTTAAGTAATCATGGTAACTTTTATGTATTNGAGACCCTGTCTCAAAAAAAAAAAAAAAAAAAAAAAATAAATAAAAAAAATTAAAAAAAAAAAAAAAAAAGAAAGTATTTCCTTTGGGCTGATATTTTGGAAAAGTTTAAGATATGCTTGTAATAGTTATTCTTGGACCATCCCATAGAATTCATCAGCGAAGCCCTCAGGAAGTGGGTATTTCTTTTATAGCTAACAAATCATTACTTATTCCTTTCCACATTATTAGTTGGCTCAATTTTTTTGTCCCATGTAATTCATTCTTAATAATCTATATATGCAAAAAAATTGCTCAATTCATCTAGGTTTGTCAAATCTTGGATTATAGGTATTTCTTGTGTTCTTTTATATTTCTTTGGTATCTGCTATAATATCTTCTTTTTAATGTTTTATTTTATTATTTTGAATATTATTTGTCAGTAGTCTAGCTAAATGTTTATTGATTTTATCTTTTCAAAATAGCCTATATTTTCTTTCATTCAAGTTGTTACTTGTATTTTTGGCAGGCTACACTGCTTTTAGTTTTGTTGTAATCTTTACCCTTTCCTTCTTTCTCCTAATTTTCTTTTTCCTTTTGTAGATGAAAATATTTATTTTAAAAAATAAATAATAATAAATAAATAAGCCATACTTCCAATGTGGGAGGTCAGGCAATTTCACTAGGAATTGTCCTAAAGCAAGCCCTCCCACCCAAACGCAAGTGTCGCAGATGCCATAAAGGATTTCACTGCCTTAGAGACAGCCATTCTCAGTTTGATAAGAATGGCAAAACTTAAACCAGGCGTGGTGACACACACCTTTAATCCCAGCACTCAGGAGTCAAAGGCAGGCGATCTCTGTGAGTTCAAGGCCAGCCTGGTCTACAGAGTGAGCTCCAGGACAGCTGGTACTAAAAAGGAGACCCTGTCTCAAAAATACCAAAAAAAGAATGGCAAAACTTTAAATAAAAAACAAAACAGTCTGCAGGGAGCATGGCCCTACTGGGCTGCCAACACACAGGCTGAAGGTGGAGTTGAAAGTGGAGTAGGTGTGAGCTCTCTAGAGCCAGCACTCTAGCCAATCAGAGCAGGTACAGCTCAACCACTGGGAGAGAGCTCAGTCTCAGAGTGAGCCAGGCCCCCATGGGCTCTATGGACCAGTCCACTAAATTCAAACTCTAAGCCAACTATGACTCTCGTGGTACATGGATTTGCCATGAAAAGATTACTGGACACTGGGGAAGATCAGTCAGTCATCAGGCATGAGAAGTGGACATTACACTGGCTGACGAAGAAGGAACCCGCTCTTTTAGGCATGGGAAGGGGTGTTCCCTCCCTTCAGTCCTCTCATTCCCTGCCATTCGAGGACTCAGACGCTCCCCCCCAACATTTCAGCCTTTCATTACCAAAGGCATTAGTACCAATGTATGGGTTAGAGATGTTTTAGAGCAATTACAAGTGTCCATCTCTTTTTTTTAATGTGTATGAGTGTACTGTCTGCATGCAGGTTGATGCACCTGTTTCATGCAATTCCACTGAGGTCAAAAGAGGGTGTCAGATTTCCCTGGAACTGGAGTTAAAGGTGATTCTTAGCCGTCATGTGGGTGCTGGGAATCCGGGTCCTCTGCAAAAGCAGTTGGTGCTCTTAACCACTGAGCCATCTCTCCAGCCCCAAGTGTATATCTCTTAAACCCCAGTTGTAATTAGTAAAAAAGTTTCAGAGCAGCATCTTGCTTTGGACAATTCTTTTTTTGGCAACACCCTAATACTAGGGACCATTGCTCCATCATTAAAACCTATCAGACTCCAGTGGATAAATGATGATCCTGTTTGGGTGGATTAATGGCCTATTTCTAGCAATAAATTACCTCATTTACAGATTCTAGTACAAGAACAGTTAAATAAAGGGCATCTAACGTCATCAAATAGCCCATGGAATACTCCTATTTTGGTAATACAAAAAGAAAGCTCAAGAAAAATGGAGGTTTTTACAAGATTTAAGAAAAGTAAACAGTACTATGAAAAGATGGGGTCTTTATAACCAGACCTGCCATCCCTGCAAGACAGGCTATTATAATTAAAGATATAAAGGACTGTTTTTTCTCTATCCCTTTTCAACATAGTGAGAGGGAGTATTTTGCCTTTACTATTCCAGTAAGCAAACATTCTGTTCCAACTCAAAAGGTATCAGTGGAAAGTTTTACCCCAGGGAATGAAAAACAGCCCCACTATTTGTCAATATTACATGTATAAAATAATTGGATTATAACATGGATGATATCCTCCTTAGCCACCCTTCTTTTCAATTATGAGAATCTATGCTTCACAAATTAATACCTTAGATTAAAATGGGCTTCATATCTCCATAGAAAAATTTAAAAACACACAATTTATACTTATTTAGGGTGTGTTATTTTAGATAATGAGTTATAGTCTACTACTCCTGTTACAGAGTTACCCAAACCCTTGTACTTTAAATCAATTACAGCAGTTTATGGGTCATCTAAACTGGTACAGATCATCCATGCATCTCACTACTATGCAGCTAAGCCCTCTATTCCATTTATTAGAAGGGGACTCAGACCCTAACTTCCTTATATATCTAAATAATGATGCAAGACAAACTTCAACCATAATAAACAAGGCCCACCATCAAATAAGAACAAGTAGGATCAACCATCAAAAAGTTATCTAACTTCTTATAATTCCAAATGTAAATCAACCCTTTGCCATTATATTTTAGGAGTCAGACTGTTCTTTAGAATTCATCCACCTCCCTCATCATCTTAACAAAATTATTATGCTATGAAAATACTTTTAATTTACAGGGCCCATTTACAGACTCTCTATGTTTTTGTCAAGGGACCTGATAAAATATTGCCCTTCACATGGGAGGAAATTAATTATGTTTCTTCAATCTCTTCATCATGGAAAGTTGCCTTTGCAGATTATACTAGAGAAATTAAAATACATTGTCCTTCTTGGAAGCTTGTAAATACCTCTCATTCCCTTCTTCCAGGCACAGATATATTGTTTACAGATGGGACTAACAAAGGAAAGGCTGCTGCAGTTTTACACCAACTGCCAACAAAATGAAGCATCTCCCAGGTGTGGGAGATGCCTGCTCCAGCTAGTGCATTGTAATCAGAATTGTATGCCTTTTACAAAGCTTTATGATTTTCAGCAGCCTTTAAACAAATAGATTCAGAATATGCTCTTCAGGCCCTCTCTAAACTAGAAACAGCCTTCCTTCAGTGTAAATCAGGAGAACCTATACGAATGCTCTTTTGGTCCCTAAGGGATAAAATTCACCAGCAAACCAACCCATTACTTGTAACTCATATGCTCTCATACAGGAATCCCTGGTCCCTTAGCCTGTCTTAACCGACAGGCAGATAACTTAACTAGGCAAACACATGCTTTGACTCCCCTTAATAGTCACCAACTCCTTCATCAGCTAACAAAAATGTTAAAAGCCCTGCATCCTAACCTCACTAAACAACAAGCTAGATTTTTTTTTGGTCTTTTCAAGACAGGGTCTCCCTGTAGTCCCAGCTGTCCTGGAACTCACTCTGTAGACCAGGCTGGCCTTGAACTCACAAAGATCCACCTGCCTCTGCCTCCCAAGTGCTAGGATTAAAGGCTAGATTTATAGTCAAACAATGTCCTCAATGTGCACCTTTTCTTCCCATAGGGCCTATGACTGGAGTAAATCCTCAGGACCTACGTCCAAATATGATTTGTCAAACTGATATAACACATGTATGTGAATTTGGGAGACTTAAATATGTTCATTGTACTGTGGACACTTACTCTTCAGCTCTAAGTACCACAACCCATAAAAAACTAAAGATACACCTTACACAAAGCTTTTCTATTTTAGGCATTCTACATCAAATAAAAACAGACAAAAACAGTAAAAATTTTCAACAATTGTGCTACATCAAAAAACGACAAAAACAGTAAAATTTTTCAACAATTGTGCTAGACTTGAGGAATTTCTCATAATACTGGCATTCCTTATAATCCTACAGTTCAAGCAATAATAGAATAGAAAGACAGCATAAATGTCTTAAATATCAAATAAAAAAATAAATAAATACCAGGGATAGCAGTATAAAATCCTCATTTTTTGCTATCTAGGTCATTATTAACCTTAATTTTTTTTAATTTTTCTTAAATTTAAAAAAAATTTTTTTGTGTCTTTTTGAGACAGGGTCTCCCTGTAGCCCCAGCTGTCCTGGAACTCACTCTGTAGACCAGGATGGCTCTTAACTCACAAAGATCCACCTGCCTCTGCCTCCCAAGTGCTAGGATTAAAGGTGTGCACCACCACGCCCGGCGCTTATTTTTTTTAATTTTTAATGGCTAGTTTAACCTTAAATTTTTTACATTAAATGATCAAGGAATTTCTCCTATGGCTCAACATTGGCAAGGACTTACAGTCCCACAACTCTTGCCACAAGTGCTCTGGAGAGACCCAGAATCAGGACTCTGAAGTAAAACTCCAGCCTCTTTGCTAACCATAGGAAGAGGCTGTGCTTGTGTCTTTCCAGAAAATGAACCCTGCCCCAGATGGGTGCCACTCAGATTCATCAGACCAGTCAATCAAGCCCCCCAGGGCGAAAATGGCAGCACTGACTTTTGGAAAGAGGAAAAGGAGACCCAAGAAGAAGAAGTCACAGACTCCTGTGATCTGGGGAATAATCAAAGCCTTAGTGAACAGTGCACAAGAACTGGGAAAGAGTCAAGGAAGAGAAATAACTCACGCTGAAAGTCTCCTTGTCTATATCCTAGCCATGTTAACTGTAAACAATATAAAAGCAGAAAAATGTGTAATTACTACTTCTATCCAGGGTACACCTATTGTGGGATAAAACCTGGTACTGAAATGTATCTCTCAGGATTGTAATGATCCATCTGGACCCATTGTCTGAGAAAGAAAAGAAAAAGTGGTATACAGTCAAAGTGAGGGAGGGAGGACTAATTGGAAAAATGCTACTGATCAAAGTTTAAAATATCAAAATATTTTAGCATTTTTAAGGAAGCAGTAAATTTTGAGGACACAGGCAATTAAGACTGTATAAAAAAGCAATATTGTGCTAGGCATGGTGCCACACGCCTATAATCCCAACACTCAGGAAGCAGAGGCAAATGGATCTCTGTGAGTTCAAGGCCAGCCTGGTCCACATAGTAAGTTCCAGAACAGCTGGGGCTACAGGGAGACCCTGTCTCAAAAAGACCAAAAAAAAAAAAAAAAAGCAATATCGTTTTACTACAGATAGAAACGTGGTTCACTCCACTGCATCTTTAAAGGTTAGACTATCCATGCCTGTGCTCAGGGAAAACTTATGGGTCCACCTCGCACAATAAAGTTATAATACATCAAGTTTCTGTGTACAAGGGGACCCCACAATACCAGGACTGTTAAAGAAAATGTTAATTGGTGTATGAGTGCATGTTAACTCTTATAAACAAATAACTAAAGATAGTATGGATGTCCAGACACAACATATTGTTGAAGCAGTTGGAGATCTGCCTGTGACTTATGTGTTTGTTAACCATTGTCTATGTTTTGATTGTAAATTTATTCTTCCACATTGTGCTTCCAGTTTTAATCAGTCCTTGAACAAAGGAAAAAATATACCTATTGGGTGGACTTTTTTTTTTGTAATAAAGAAACTTTTAGGGCCCTGCCCACTGATTATGAGGGAATTTGCAATGTGAGGCATATAGTACTTTTGTGGTCAACTCCACCTAAGACTGGAACTCACAGGTCTCTGTCAGAAAAATGTGATTATTCATTTCATTAAAATTATTAGATCCAATTTTGGCCTTTCTTCTTCCCCTACCTGGCCTAGCAGCTGAGTCACAAAGAAAAATTTCTTAACTCACTTGTTTAATAAAACTACTAATACGACTGCTAAAATATTGGGGGAGATGAACCAAGAAATGAATGAATTAAGAATGACAGTCTTGGGCTGGTGAAATGGCTCAGTGGTTAAGAGCACCGACTGCTCTTGCAGAGGACCTGGGTTTGATTCCCAGCAACCACATGGCGGCTAAGAACTGTCTTTAAGCTGGGTGTGGTGGCACATGTTTTTAATCCTAGCGCTCGGGAGGCAGAGGCAGGCGGATCTCTGTGAGTTCAAGGCCAGCCTGGTCTACAGAGTGAGTTCCAGGCCAGTTGGGGCTATAGGGAGACCCTGTCTCAAAAAAAAAAAAAATACAATCTTGCCAACCATGGTGGTGCATGCCTTTAATCCCAGCACTTGGGAGGCAGAGACAGGTAGATATCTGTGTATCTGTGAGTTCAAGGCCAGCCTGGTCTACAGAGTGAGTTCCAGGCCAGTTGGGGCTATAGGGAGACCCTGTCTCGAAAAAAAAAAAATAATAAATACAATCTTGCCAACCATGGTGGTGCACGCCTTTAATCCCAGCACTTGGGAGGCAGAGGCAAGCGGATCTTTGTGAGTTCAAAGCCAGCCTGGTCTACAGAGTGAGTTCCAGGTCAGCTGGACCTACAGGGAGACCCTGTCTCAAAAAGAAAAAGAAAAAGAAAAAACCAGAATGGCAGTCTTACAAAATAGAGCTACAATTGACTATTTGTTGTTAAAAAATCCCTTAGGTTCTCTAGCCGACCAGAAGTCTCCAAGTGTGAATGAGCCTCGCAGTCGGCGGTGGGGCGGCGCAGCAGGGGGAGAGGCGGCGTCCATCGAGGCGGTGGAAAGGATGGAGCTGTGGTGCTGCTGTGTGCCCTAGGTACAGGACAGTCTGCGAAAACTCGGTCTGCGAGTACGTGTCGGCCAGGACATTGTAGGAGACCGTGCGGATGGCCCTGTCCTCTGTCACCTTCTTGGTGTACAGGTGCTGGTGGTCAAAGGTTCAGGTGCCGGGCCCGGCCTCCACCGGACACATGCTCTCCAGCTCACGGCTTGGCCCAAGCGCTGCCCGTTGCCCAGCGTGCAGTGCAGCTTCAGCCACAGCCCCACATCGGCGTTGCACTGCGTGTACACGCGCTCGTTCACGCCGGTCTCTGCCCACGGGAAGAAAGCCGGGATGCAGGGCCGCTGTCCCCCGGCTCCGCGCTCCGGGCTGCACTTCCTTGTACCAGCGGAAGGCAGAGCTGGCAGGATCCACAAACTCCAGGCTGAGCTTGGGGCACACTGGGAAGCCCGCCATGATGTAGCGCGGCAGCTGCAGCTCGGTGAAGGTGGGCGGGTTGCGCTCTACCTTGTATTTGACGTCGCCGATCTGCAGCACCGCGCGGTCCTGCCAGGTCGAGCACGTCCTCGGCCACGGCCTCCTCTCGGTAGTACAACCTCACCACCGGCTCGCAGGCCGCGGGCTGCTGCAGCCCGGGCCCCACTGCGCCGCCGCTCGAGGGCGGCCGGTTCTTGCGGCTCTTCTTGGCAGCCACCGCCTTTGCATGGCCCTTGAGGGCGTTGGTGGCGATGCCGCTGAGGGCCCGGCCGAGCAGCTCGCTCTGGTCGCGCTGCATGTCCTTGTGGCTGCCGTTGGCCAGAGCCAACGACAACGACAGCCTGAGCTGTCTCAGGACTGGAGCTGGACTACTGCCAGAACGGGATCCAGAAGGAGCTAAAGGGCTACAACGCCGACCTCATCTGCCTGCAGGAGGTGGACCGAGCTGTGTTCGCAGACAGCCTGGTCCCCGCCCTGGAGGCCTTCCCGGCTGGAGGGTGTGTTTCGAATCAAGCAGCACAAAGGCTGGCCACCTTCTACCAGAAGTCCAAGTTCAGCCTCGTTAACCAGCAGGACATTTCTTTTCTTCTCTTTTCTTTTTTTTATTTTATTTATTTTTGTTTGTGCATGAATGTACTGTCTGCATGTAGATTTGTGCACCTGTGTTGTGCAATGCCTCAGAGGTCAGAAGACGGTCTGGATTCCCCTGGAACTGGAGTTCTCCTGGAATTGGAGTTACGGTTCTTAGCCGCCATGTGGGTGCTGGGGATCGAACCTAGAAGACCTTTCTTTTCAAGAAGACCTGGAGTCCGACCCACTGCACCAAGAACTGCTGGAGAAACTGTGTCTGTATCCATAGGCACAGGAGGTGCTGCAGAGATCATCTGTCCTCCAGATTTCAGTTCTTCAATCTACAAAGGACTCTTCTAAAAAGATATGTGTTGCTAATACCCATCTCTACTGGCACCCAAAAGGTGGATATATTCGTCTCATTCAAATGGCAGTAGCCAGGGGGCTGGAGGGATGGCCTAGCGGTTAAGAGCGCCGAACGCTCTTGCAGAGGACCCGGGTTCGATCCCCAGCACCCACATGGCGGCTGAGAACCGTCTGTGACTCCAGTTCCAGGAGAACTCCAGTTCCAGGGGAATCTGAGACCCTCTTCTGACCTCCGCGGCATCGCACGACACGGGTGCGCAGACCTGCATGCAGACAATACATTCATACACATAAAAAAAAATTAAAAAAAAAAATTAAAAAAAAAAAAAACAAAAAAAAAACAAATGGCAGTAGCCTTGGTTCAATTAGACATGCCTCATGTGATCTGTATTGTAGCACCTGTGCTACTGCATTACCCAAAGGGTGGGTGAGGGGCTGAGGATTTAAAGGAAGACAAGACAGTGGGTCATTCGTGCTGAGAGAATGCCGTTTATTGAAGAGACAGGGAAGCCTTAAATACAGGCTTACAGCACAAGTGAAAAAACCAGGGTCAGAAGTTCACGCTCCCAGGCACAGGCGGTTCTCTGGCGGGTGGAAAACAGGAACTTGTGGTCAGGCCTTCTCGGAAGAAGGGTAATAAGATGTTCCAGCAAGATAAGTGCTTGGTCAATGAGCTGGTCAGCAGATCCCCTGGGGGCCAGGACCCAACAGTGTATCCTGGTATGCCTGTTATATTTTGTGGAGACTTTTAACAGTACGCCATCAACAGGAATGTACCATTTTGTCATCAATGGCAGCATTCCAGAGACTGGGCTACCAATGGGGAAGAGGAGAGATGCAGCATGTCTCTCACACATTTTTTTCAAACTGAAAAGTGCTTGTGGTGAACCTGCTTACACAAATTATGTTGGTGGCTTTCATGGATGTCTAGATTACATTTTCATTGACTCAACTGCTTTAGAGGTTGAACAAGTGATTCCGTTACCTAGTCATGAAGAAGTTACCACCCACCAGGCCTTACCTAGTGCTTCTCATCCTTCTGATCACATAGCACTTGTATGTGATTTAAAATGGAAATAGATTTCACTTAATGGAATGAAGGTCTGGAAAGGAAGTTACTTTTCAGAAAATTTAATATGAATCAAAGCTTATATACAGCCTTCAAAGAGAAATCTAGACACTAAGGTAAAAGTTTATGGTCATTCCCTACTAGTTATGTTTCAGATAGCTTTGTTGCAAACTAATTCATAACGTTTGCATCATATTTCTTTGTCTTTCCTTTTTTTAATTTCCTACACGGAGAAAAAAATATATTTATGACTAGCAAGAATTATAAGTGGTTTTTTAAGTTGTTAAGAATTTTTTAAGGGCCATTTGAATAATCTCATGATTTTTTTGTTCATAACACATTTCTCAGTGAATTATGTTCATATAATTGGAAGCATACAGGTTAAAGGTTGGAGACTTCAGTCCTGACACACAATACATCTGAATCTACCACTACCTCAATTTGGTTAGAAGTTATTCTAATTCTGGAGCTTTAACAAAAGATAAAAATACACCATCACTGATTATCACTTCTGCTTCAATTAGCAAGGCCTTTTCATTCTCTATTTTTAGCATTTCATTTTGTAGTACACAAATGATAACACAGATGCACGGATCTGTATTCTCATCCTTATTTGAGCTCATTTTAATGAGTACATGCAAACTTTAGAATTCAGAGTGGCATCCTAACCTGAACCCTTTGTCTTAAATAACTTGCTCATGAAAAATATTCATAAACAGGGTACTTAACCATATATAAAGGGATATAGCACAATTATTGTATGGGAAATTACTGATAGGGGCTTCAAACTAGATAAACCATTGAACATTTCTATCCTAGAAGAAGTATTTTCAAAATAGGAAGAAGTAGCTGGGCATGATGCTTTATGCCTGTAATCCTAGCCCTCAGGAGACTAAGGCAGGAGGATTGCTTCGAGTTCAAGACTAGTCTCAGAGTTAGAACTAAGGCCAGCCTGGGCTACATAAAAACAAGGGGATATTGGGACATTTGTCCTTATCTGAAAGAAGAAACCTTATAGACTCAAGCATTGTAGTTTGAGTTACAGAACAAGACCACATAGTTTATATATTGTAAAAGAAAAATATTAAGCCAAATTTTAGCAAGTTACAAGTTGTATTGACTAATGTCTAGTCAGGATAACTAGGGTATACTAACTCAGTTTGTCACCATACCTTATTGGTAAGTGTGTTAGCTGTTGTTTCTGATGTTCAGGAAAACTGTAATACATCCTATTCCTGCAATTTTTAGCTTGGTAAAAGCCTCTTACCCTTTGAAGAGGTCTGATTTTCCAGTTATGAATTCCCTTGTTTCAAACTCATCTCTGAACCCAATACCATGAGAACTTTCCTCTTCTGATAATGTAGTCTTCTCCACAGTCTTGTGTTTTCATATTCTTTCAGATACCCTTAAGCATAGTGTCCTAGTTTGTCTTCCATTGCTGTGACAAAACACTCTGACCGTCACCAACTTGGGGAGGAAAGGGTTTATTCAGCTTACATCTCCTGGGTCACAGTTCATCACTTAGGGAGCCCAAGGCAGGAACTCAGGGCAGGAACCTGGAGGCAGGAGCTGAAGCACAGGCCATGGAGGAATGCTGTTCACTGGCTTGCTCTCCTGGCTCATGCCCAGCCCGCCTTCTTAAACAGTACACAACAACCTGCCCAGGGTGGCACTACTCATTGTGGGTTGGGCCCTCCCACACTGCTTGACTATCAAGACAATACTCCACAGATGTGGCCACAGGCCAATCCAATGGAGCCAATTCCCCAATTGAGGTGCCCTCGACCCAGGTGTGTCAAGTTGACACTAAAGCTATCCAGCACAATTGACCCCTTGTCAACTTGACACACAAAACACATCACTATTAAACCACCACCTTTCCAGTTCTTGTCCCCAAAGTATGATGTTAACATTAATCACAACCTAAGACAGTACAACCTTAAAAGCCCCACAGTCCTTAAAATGTCCAAACACTTAAAAGTTCAGTCTATTAAAAGTCTCTAACTGTGGGCTGCTGTAAAATCCAAAACAAGTACTGTCTTATTTCAAAGGAAAGAATCAGGCACTCTCAAACAAAACCTAAATCCAGCAAAGTAGCTCAAGGCTGGACACCTGGGATTCACTCACGATCTTCTGGGCTCCCAAAGGGTTTCGGCAGCTCCCCTTCTCTGACTCTGCCGTCCTTAGCTCACACAGCTCATCTCGCAGGCCCAGGCCGACTCCATTCCACACCTGCTGCTGCTCTTGGTGGTCATCCCATGGTCCTGGCATCTCCAAAAAGCTGGGGTCGCCACTGAAACTGAGGCAGCACCTTCACCAATAGTCTCTTCTGACCTCTCCTGATGCAAAGCCTCAGCTTCTCTCCATGACCCCTGCAATCCTGGGGTCTCCACTGCAACCGAGGTGCACTTCCACCAATGGTCTTTCCTGACCTCTCACAGTGCCAAGCCTCGGCTGCTCTCTGTGACCCCCTCAAATTTCAACACCAAAACCATATAGGAGACTCTTACACGTTACCAAGTCCTGCTTCTGGCTCCAGATGGAAGCTCAGGCCCCTTCTGGATCACAGCTTCTGTGTGCTGACCCTGAAGAAATTATTCCCAGAAGACTTCACCACAGTGATGCTGGTCTCTTGTTACTTACAGCTAATTTTTCAGCCCCAGCTAACCAGCATCAATTGTCCCAGTACAACAAAAATTTCACTTCAGGTTCTGGTCTCTTGTTACTTACAGCTGATTCTTCAGCCCCAGCTGACCAGAACCCACAGATTACACAGTCCTGATGATCTCTGTTCCCCTTTAAAACTAGAAACTTCACAAGCCAGGCCTCCATCTTCTACAAATCCTTCAGCAAAACTGCTCCAAGCTCCACAGCAACAATCTTTAGGCATTCAATGATCTTCCCAGCCCAAAGTTCCAAACACCTCCACAATCCTTCCCCAAAACACCAAGGTCAGGTCTGTCACAGCAATACCCCACTCTTCTGGTACCAATTTCTGTCCTAGTTTGTCTTCCATTGCTGTGACAAAACACTCTGACCAACACCAACTTGGGGAGGAAAGGGTTTATTCAGCTTACATCTCCTGGGTCACAGTTCATCACTTAGGGAGCCCAAGGCAGGAACTCAGGGCAGGAACCTGGAGGCAGGAGCTGAAGCACAGGCCATGGAGGAATGTTGTTCACTGGTTTGCTCTCCTGGCTCATGCCCAGCCCACCTTCTTATACAGTACACAACAATCTGCCCAGGGTGGCACTACTCATTGTGGGCTGGGCCCTCCCACACTGCTTGACTATCAAGACAATACTCCACAGATGTGGCCACAGGCCAATCCAATGGAGCCAATTCCCCAATTGAGGTGCCCTTGACCCAGGTGTGTCAAGTTGACACTAAAGCTATCCAGCACACATAGGAAGTTTGAGAATATAAGCATTTCACTTGCACTTCACATTGAACCTTAAGTATTTAACTCATTTGAAAAAGATTAAGGTGGCAATTTCTTGGGATCTTGCTTTTAAAAAGCTGATAAAAAGTTGATGTTACCAAATTGTGCCTTCTAAGTATGGCAATGTGAGGTTTTTGTTTCACATGCTGGGGATCAAATTCAGGGGCACTGAGCTGCATTCCCAGCCACCTGCATGCCATTTTTTTAAAAGAACATTTTGATTCCAGTTTTTAAATATAATGAGAAACTGATTCTTTTGCAAAACATTTTTCTTCCTAAAAATACTTTCTGTGCTGCTGGGGTTTGAGCCCGGGGTCTGTCTTGAGCACTCTAACCATATGCACTGCCACCGAGCAGTATGAGCAGCTCGGAGTATGCCGACAGACTAGACTAGACTCTTACACTGACTGTTAAAGAGAAAACAGTTGGGCTGGAGAGATGGCCTAGTGGTTAAGAGCACCGACCGCTCTTGCAGAGGACCCAGGTTCGATCCCCGGCACCCACATGGTGGCTGAGAACCATCTGTAACTCCAATTCCAGGAGAACTACAGTTCCAGGGGAATCTGAGATCCTCTTCTGACCTCCGCGGTTCTTCTTCTGACCATTGCATGACACGGGTGCACAAACCTACATGCAGACAGTACATTCATGCACATAAATAATAATAATAACAAATAAATAAATAAAAATAAAGAGAAAACAGTTACTCAGCAATAAGTTGAGAAACATTTTAAATATTTGTGAGATTATTCATACCCACAAAAGAACACAGATTCTGTATTAACTCCATGGGTAGCTTGATTGAACTGTGGTCACAGAAACTCTATAGCACTCATTAAACTTCCAACAATCTAAATCCTTAAATTTGATATCTGTGGACTAAATGGTCCAGTCAGATTACATACACATATTTCAGGACATTCAGATAATAAAGTTATTTTAAAGATGTGACTAAAAAAATAAATAAATAAAGATGTGACTAGCATCCAGATATGCTAGGGTGACTGGAATCTAAAAGTAGGGGGAAAAGGGAACATTGGGACAATTCTATAAATAGCATGCTAAGATTTACTTGTACTACTGAGGTAGGATTTTTACTCAGAAATGTTTAAAGCTATTGTGATTTAAATTTTCTATTACATTTGGAATTTTTAATACCTTTAACTTTAATAAATACAGTAAGTCTTAAAAAAAATCATTTAGGTTGTAAACAGCTCCCTGGAATGTGCAATTTTTTTTTTTTTTTTTTTTTTTTTTTGTTTTTTATTTTGGTCTTTCAAGACAGGTCTCCATGTAGTCCCAGCTGTCCTGGAACTCACCTGTAATCCCAGGCTGACCTGAATTCACAAAGATCCACCTTCCTCTGCCTCCCAAGTGCTAGGATTAAAGGCGTGGCGCCACCATGCCAGCATGTGCAATTTTAATACGTATAATTCTCCCATACCATACCAATCAAAGTAGTGAATTGAAAAGGAATTAACAAAATTTCTTACTCTTCAATGCTCTGTGGCCTAAATGTTTTTTATTAATCACTCATTTGAGAGGACCTATATTAATTGGCTTCTCCTTATTGGAGCACATTTCTCATCCAATGTTTCTTTAGATCACTGGAGGAGGCCATGATTTATATGATGTTTTCATTTGTGAGGCCATGATTTATATGATGTTTTCATTTTTTCCACTTAAAAAAGACAAAAAAGGAGGAGATCCTGCATAATTCAGAACAGCACGGAATTCAGCAGAATTTGGAACTGGCAGCTGAGCCTTGACAGGGCAGGAGTGACTAAAACCAGATCTCCTTCTAACACCTTACCTCTGGAACACCAGAATTTGGGTCCACTGCTAAGCCCTAGATCCTTTGTTCTGGGGAAAGCAGTCCTGGGACAGTCTCCATTGATTTAATATCTATCTCTTCTCCTAGTTAGTGCATGTCCTCCTTGCTTTTATCAGGAGTTAATATCTGACTCTTATGGCTAAGTGACCCCCCCCAAGGTTATTGGGTTCACCTAAAAGCTTGGCTCTTGGAAGCTGTCTCCCCATCTTCTTTGTGCTAAAGCACATTCCTAACATTCCTAGCCCCCTTACGGGCCTTTTTTCTGGGGTCACATGTTCTCTCCCAGAAATTATTGTTGCTTGAAAAGATATTGGAGAAGAGAGATTTTTGCCCTAAGAAGAACTTTACTGTATAAAGATTTCCCTTAGAATAAAGAAACTTGCTTAAACTTATTCAGAGCTTTTGTGAGTTCATCTAAACAGGGTTTGTATGGTAAGCAGAAATCCCCAGAGCAGTGCCCTGGGCTCGGGAGCCACACAACAGTGGACACGTATGTGATGGAAAAGTGAACCATCAATGATCAATAGTGGAGCACTGGTGATTGGACACAATGGACAGATTGTGTCCGCAACAATGTGGCATCTATTATGAAGTGAGTGATACTGTGATGGGACAAGGAACCATTGTGTTGTAAAAAATGGAGCTTTGAGGGCTGGAGAGTGTCTAACAGTTTAAGAGAACAGACAGCTCTGCAGAGGACCCAGGTTCGATCCCCAGCACCCACATGGCCAGCCTGAGAACAATCTCCTAACTCCAGTTCCAGGGGAATCCGATCCCTCCTCTGACCTCCGCTCGCACGACCTAAGGGCCACCGAGAACCTACTTGCAGACAGTACATTCTATACACCAAACAAATAAATTTAAAAAAAATTTTAATGGAGCTGAGCCCACGAGCTAATGGTTGGCACACCCACAGCTTTAATCCAGTACTCTGGAGGCAGACTGCCTGGTGGATATCTGTGAGTTGTGAGGCCAGCCTGTCTACATAAGTGAGTTCAGGACAGGTGGGCCTACAGGAGTAGACCCTGTCCGCAAAAAGACAAAAAAAAAAAAAAAAAAAAAAAAAATATGAACTCATGTTTATAAGATACACTTTAGAAAGTTCTCTTCAAAACAGTCCTATATTTGAACTCTGTTTCATAAGTTTTTAGTTATGAACAGAATTTAGACAAACTGCTGGAAGAAAGAAAGGCAATTTCCGCATTAAGCTGTAAACCATCAGGTTCAGGAGGATTACACTCTCTCTCACACAAGTGAGCATTCATGACAAAAGGCAATTACTGCAGTTGAATACCACAGGAATACATGGCACGAAAAAGAAAAAAAATAGAATAAAAGATATTTAATTAAAAATTTAAAAAAATGTAAAATAGGCTCAGGTCTGGAAGATAGCCTAGCGTTAGAGCGCGCACTGCTCTTGCAGAGGACCCTGGGTTTCAATCCCCAGCACCCATTGCGGCAGCTGAACCATTTTACTCCACTTCCAGGGGATATCCGACACCCTCTTAATGACCTCCACACTGCATTGAATGACATGGTGCACTACAAACCTGCATTACGACCATGTAACAGTAACGATTCACTTACCCATATTTTTTAATGTTAATGATAACCATGTTTGTAGGAATGCTGAGCTCTGGAGGGGTGGGGAGATGGGGGTACACGGGTCTAGATTCTGCATAAAAAAAATGTATGATAAACCTCAAAATAATAAATAAAAAAATTTTTTCAAAAAATCAATAAATAACTATATTTTTAAAAGAAAAAACAATTTACCAAGTGCTGGGAAGAGTGGTTGAGGAAAAGGGGAACACTCTGTCCAGTGCTGGTGGAAGTAATCAGTACAGCCCACTATGAAAAGTAGTGTGGAGAACCTTGGAAGACTCAACCGAATGGCTTGCCATGTGGCCCAGTCCAACCACTCACTTACCAAGAATCACTGCACAGCGCATGTTTGTGTCAGCTCTCTGTCACAGGAAGAGCGAAGAGCTGAACCACCCAAGTGCAGCCTCAACTGACAGTGGGATAGAGAGATAATGGTACAGTCTACTACGACTGGAGTTTGCTTATGAGTGATAAAGCAAGATGACATCATGAACCTTTGGCAGGTAAATTGGATGGAGGGCCCCTAGAAAGATACTCTGCTAAGTTAAATAACAGTCCCCAGAAAAACAAACGACAAAGGTAACCCACTGTGGAGCCAGGCGCCAACTACTAAGTTAAGGCAAACCTGAGCAAGGTTAATGTGATCTAAAAACAACTGTTCTCTTATATTGTGAATCCTTGTTAAGCAGATCTAGACCTAAGGAGTACCATTTATTTTCTCGAGTTATGGAATCTTTTGTGTATATGGACTGAAGGATAATGTATATTAACTTACAGGGTAATATAAGATAAGTGAATGCAAAAACCTGGTTTTTGATTATGACATTGTGTTCTAACAAGCAGTATTTATTTTGTGGGAGTGCTTCTTAGCATCTTATGAAATGCTACTTGGCTTTTGCCAAGCATTTTCTAAAGATATATAAAGTAGTTAAAAGTATCATGGCTGGTGTAAACTATCCTTTCTGGTGTCCTTACAATACATATAATGACTCATACCAATTTGACTAGGGACCTTAAGGGATAAATCCGTTCCTCTCCTCAGAAGGTCAACCAAGTCCCATGGGGACTATGCATGGGGGGGCATCTTTTAAATGTCCTGCAAATGTGAGTCACCATATTCCTTGCAGGGAGGTCTTGGAGATCCACTAATGGGACTCTCAAGCCAGTGTCCAGTCAATAAGAGTAGTATCTGCTCATGCCGGCTCAAGGAGGGAAGCCTGGTCTGCAAGACCTGACTTCTGTCTGAGATTGGATGAACTATGATTGAAAAGCCAAAAGGAGGGCTGGAGAGATGGTTCAGTTGGCTAAAGAGACTGACTGCTCTTGTAGAGGACCTGGATTCATGCATGTAGGTTGGTGCCCTGTGTCGTGCAATTGGTGCGAGTTGCAGAAGAGGCGATTCGGATTCCCCTTGACTGGGAGTTAAAGGGACGGTTCTTAGCTGGCCATGTGGTGGTTCTGGGCGACACATGTCTTCTTTTTTGGACTCTTCACTTTAGAAAAAAAAAAAAAGTTTATGTGTGTATGAAAATTACTGTCTGTCATGTGGCTTTGTGCACCCATGTTGTGCCAATGCTACAGCGGTCAGAAGAAGGGTTCAGATTCCCTGGAACTGGAGATATCTTCTGGAATTGGAGTTATGGACAGTTTCTAACTGCCCTTGTGGCTGTGGGGATGAACCTGGTCCTCTAGCAAGAAGCAGTCGGTGCCTTAACCATAGGCATGCCGTCTCTTCAAACCGCATATACTCTTAATCCAGCAGTTGAGGGAGGCAGGCAGGCAGACTCTGTAAGTTCAAGAGCAAAGCCTGGTCTAAAAATAGGAGTGGTTCCAGGACACTGGGGCTTATAAGAGAATGACTGTCTTAAAAATAATAAAATCAAAATAAAAAAAATATGAAACAACGAGATGGGTGTACTGTAATAGACAGTAAATCATTTGTGATTCTAACAAGGCATTTTGACAAATAATGTAGCATTGTGGATGGTATCAACTGGACCTTGAATACAACAGTGGATAACTGTAATGGGAGAGTGGAACAGTGCAATGAGACAGAGGAACATTGTGAACAGACAGGTGAACTACTATGGTGCAAAAATGGAGGCATTGTGATAGCATAGGAGACCATTGTGACATAAAAGTCAAGCATTAAAATAGGATATTGGTCACAGGGATGCAACAAAGAACCATTGTGATGAGAGAGTAAAGCACTATAATGTGATAGTGGACCACTACTATGAAATAATGGAGCATTTTGATAGAGCAGGTGCACTTTGATACAAAAATGAAACATTCTTGAAGAGACGGTGGAACAGTTGTGATAAGACAGTGGGCCACTGGATGCAAGACAATGAAACTGTCATAGAGACAGTGGAACATGTGATGCACAATGGAGGCAATGGGTGACAAAATGAGTGAATGGAATCATTGTTTCCACAGAGTAACTTGAGACACATTGTGAACAGTTAAATTGTATGACTCAACAATAGAAGCATTGTTGAGCAGTGAAGAATTATGATGGAAGGGTAAGATCATTTTGATCAATAATGGAGCTGTTCTGGACAGTGGACCCATTGATACACAATGGAGCATTTTGTCGAGATAAAAGTGGAAGCAGAGTGATGGTACTCGTGGACCTTGTGATACAACAGTGGAACATTGAGACAGGTGAGCAGGTCTCAGTGTCAGAATAACATCAGATAGATCTTTCTGTTTTTTTCATGATGGATCGATTGTGAAAAGACAAGGACTGACTAGCTTGCCAACAAGTTCTGGTGCACAACAGAAATAAGAGCATTTTGATGGGACAGTGAAGCATTCTGTTCTCCAAAAGTGTGCGATTGTGTTAAAATAGTGGGATCATTGGAATAAAACAATGGACCATTGAATGAGACGTCGAAGCATTCAGAATGGGAGAATGTACGCATTGTTGGAGGACAGTGGACAATTGTGATGCAGCATGGAACACTGTCAAGATAGTGGGCTCTGTGATATAGTTACTGAAGAATAGGATAATTTTAACCAAACAGTATACCATTATAATCTAGACAATCGAAATTAATGTAATTTTTTTTACTTCATATATGTATGGAGCATACTCCTACATGTAGGTAAGTGCACCCGTGTCATGCAAATTGCTGTGGAGATCAGAAGAGGGAGTTGATTCCCCTGGAAATGGGATTAAGATGGTTCCTTAGCCACCATGTGGGTGCTGGGCAATTGAACCTGGGATCCCTCCAAGAGAGTCAGTGCTTTAATCCACTGAGGCACCTCTACTCCAACCTGACCAAATAAGAAGAGTTATAGACACTGGACAATGTGGTACAACATGGAGCATTGTAATGAAAGAGGGTAGACCATTGTGGAGGAACAATTGGACCATTGTGATTGAGAGTTATTATCGTGTTCAGACACAGAATACATTTGAACATAATTGGTAATTGGCTGTTAGGGAGCACTTGTCTCCCCACAGAAACATTGTTGTTGCTGCAGAAACAAAGCACCTCTTTGTTGGTTTTTCTCAAAGCGGTTTATTTCCAGGCGGCAGGTCCTGTCAGAACGGTTTATCAGCACATCTTTTCTCCTTCTATCAAGCTTCTCCCTCTAGAGGCCTCCAGGTTTCCCCAAGCCTTTCCCTTCTCCAAGCCTTCTCCATTCCTCAGGCAAGCAAGCTTCTTCTCCCTAAGACTAGAAAGGAAAGAGAGACTGTGTCTCTTTATCTAGAAAGTCCCTCTTATTGTATCCACCTTCCCATTGCCCATTTCGTGGCTGGTCTGTTGGTATAATCTGGCCTGATCTTGTATACAGGTGTGCACCGGCACAGCTCAAACGGAGCAGTGAGCTTTACTTAGAGTAGGAGGGAACACAGGTGATTGTCATAAAACGTTTGCTAAATGTCTCGGGAGCCTTCGTAGGACGTCACCACAGGTACCCTGCTCTCCAACAATTGGAAGTCAGACAGGTGCAGTGTATGAATGACAGTGTAACTTTGTAATAAAATGGACTCATATGAGAAACAAAGTCACTGTGATTGGACAATGGGCATTTTGGATGTAACCTGTGAAGAATATTATAAGAGAAAGGGAGGACCAGCCAGGGTGTGCCGCACGCCTTTAATCCCAGCACTCGAGGCAGAGGCAGGCAGATCTCTGGTCCAGTTAAGGCCAGCCCTGATCTACTAGCGAGTCCAAGGCCAGCTGGGAGACTAAAGAGGAGGACTCCACATCTCAAAAAGACCAAAAAACAAAAAAAAAAAAAAAAAGAAGGGGACCCATTGTAATGGGATGGTGGACCATTTTCATGAGACAGGATCATTTGGTAAGCCGTGCACCATTGTTGATGTACAATAGAGCAATGTGATTAACGAATTTGCATATGTGATGAAAGCAGACCTATTGTGATAGGAGAGTAGAGTCATTGTTTGATAAAAGCTTTTTTCTTTTTGAGCAGGGTCTCCCTAACAGGCCCCAGCTGGCCTGGAGCTCACTCTGATAGACCAGCCTGGCTTTGACTCCAGAGATCCCACCAATGCCTCTGCCCTGCCGAGTGCTGTATTAAAATTGTGCCACTCACTGGCTCGAGCAAAAAAAAAAAATACAGAAAGACAAGAGCATTTGTTTTTGTTTTTTTTTTTGTTGGTCTTTTTGAGACAAGGTCTACCTATAGGCTCGCAGCTGTCCTGGAACTCACGCTTAAGACCAGGCTGGCCTTAACTCAAAGTATCGCCGACTCTACCCTCCAAGTGCTAGGATTAAAAGGGTGCGCACCGGAGACACCCGGTACCCAATGGAGCATTATAATAGAGACCGTGGAGCATTGTGGGTCAAACAGGTGACCATAGTGGATAAGACAGTTAGCCTGTTTGGGACGATGGTCATTTTGATGGAATAATGTTGCACTGTGGTGACCAGCAGATTACAGGATTTTTATGAGCAAGGGGAAGCATTGTGATGATAAAATGAGCCATTGCATTGAGAGAGTAGGCTATTGTGATAGGCCAGGAGACTATTGTGATATAACAACAGAATAGTGTGATCAGAGAGTGGATCACTATTATGAGACAGCAGACCATCATTATAGACATTATACCATTGTTATGCAAAAACAGCATTGGATAATGAAAGAGTTGAATTATTTTCATGGAGAATGGTAAGAGGGACCAGTTATTTTTTTTTTTTTAGCTGTTTTTTTTTATTTTAGTTTATTCTGTATGTTGATGGAATGTACTGTTCTATGCAGGTATTTGTGCACCCGTGTCGTCGGCCAATGCGCGAGGTCAGAANAGTGGCATGGCTGGGTCGAGTGGCAAGTTCATTCCAAGTCTTCCAAGGGTTCTCCACACTGCTTTCCATAGTGGCTGTATGAGTTTACATTCCCACCAGCAGTGGATGAATGTTCCCTTTTACCCACAACCTCTTCAGCACTTCGTATCATTGTTTTCTTGATCCTAGCCAGTCTTATTGGAGTAAGATGATATCTTAAAGTGGTTTTGATTTGCATTTGTTTAATGATTAGTGATGTTGAATGCTTCTTTTTTTTTTTTAGTCTTTTCGAGACAGGGTCTCCATGTAGTCCCAGCTGTCCTGGAACTCACTCTGTAATCCAGGCTGACCTTGAATTCACAAAGATCCACCTGCCTCTGCCTCCCAAGTGCTAGGATTAAAGGCGTGCGCCACCATGCCCAGCATGTGCAATTTTAATACGTATAATTTCTCCCATACCATACACAATCAAAGTAGTGAATTGCAAAAGGAATTAACAAAATTTCTTACTCTTCAATGCTCTGGCCTAAATGTTTTTTATTAATCACTCATTTGAGAGGACCTATATTAATTGGCTTCTCCTTATTGGAGCACATTTCTCATCCAATGTTTCTTTAGATCACTGGAGGAGGCCATGATTTATATGATGTTTTCATTTGTGAGGCCATGATTTATATGATGTTTTCATTTTTTCCACTTAAAAAAGACAAAAAAGGAGGAGATGCTGCATAATTCAGAACAGCACAGAATTCAGGAATTTTTGAACTGGCAGCTGAGCCTTGACAGGGCAGGAGTGACTAAAACCAGATCTCCTTCTAACACCTTACCTCTGGAACACCAGAATTGGGGTCCACTGCTAAGCCCTAGATTCCTTTGTTCTGTGGGAAAGCAGTCCTGGGACAGTCTCCATTTGATTTAATATCTATCTCTTCTCCTAGTTAGTGCATGTCCTCCTTGCTTTTATCAGGATTTATATCTGCTCTTAATGGCTAAGTGACCCCCCCCAAGGTTATTGGTTCACCTAAAGCTTGGCTCTTGGAGCTGTCTCCCCATCTTCTTTGTGCTAAGCACATTCCTAACATTCCTAGCCCCCTTAACGGGCTTTTCTGGGTCACATGTTCTCTCCCTATAAATATGTGCTTGAAAAGATATTTGAGAAGAGAGATTTTTGCCTAAGAAGAACTTTGCTGTATAAGATTTTCCCTTAGAATAAAGAAACTTGCTTGAAAACTTATTCAGAGCTTTTGTGATGTTCATCTAAACAGGGTTTTATGGTAAGCAGAAAAATCTCCCAGAGCAGTTGCCCTGGGCCTGGGAGCCACCACAACAGTGGAACATTGTGATGGAAAAGTGAACCACAATGATGCAATAGTGGAGCACTGTGATTGGACAATGGACAATGTGTCGCAACAATGTGGCATTATTATGAAGTGAGTGATACTGTGATGGGACAAGAAACCATTGTGTTGTAAAAATGGAGCTTGAGGGCTGGAGAGATGGTCTAACAGTTAAGAGCACAGACAGCTCTTGCAGAGGACCCAGGTTCGATCCCCAGCACCCACATGGCAGCTGAGAACAATCTTTAACTCCAGTTCCAGGGGAATCCGATGCCCTCTTCTGACCTCCGCATTGCACGACACGGGTGCACAGACCTACTTGCAGACAGTACATTCATACACCTACAAAAATAAATTTAAAAAAAATTTTTAAATGGAGCTTGAGCCGAGCATGGTGGCACACACACACCTTTAATCCCAGTACTCTGGAGGCAGATGCTGGTGGATATCTGTGAGTTTGAGGCCAGCCTGTTCTACATAGTGAGTTCCAGGACAGGTGGGGCTACAGGGAGACCCTGTCCCAAAAAAAAAAAAAAAAAAAAAAAAAAAAAATGACTCTGTTTTAAAATACACTTTAGAAAGTCTCTTCAAAACAGTCCTATATTTGAACTCTGTTCATAGTTTTTATTTGAACAGTTTAGACAGAACTGCTGGAAATGAAAGCAATTTCCTGCATTAAGCTGTAACTCAGGTTCCAGGGGATTTTCTCTCCCCCAAGGGCATAGCACAACATAAGTGCACTTAGATACACACAGGGAATACACTCGTGCACAAAAAATAAAAATAAATAAAAATTTTAAAAATTATATTGGGGGGCTGGAAAGATAGCCTAGCGGTTAAGAGCGCCGACTGCTCTTGCAGAGGACCCGGGTTCAATCCCCAGCACCCACATGGCAGCTGAAAACCATCTTTAACTCCACTTCCAGGGGAATCCGACACCCTCTTCTGACCTCCACGGCATTGAATGACATGGGTGCACAAACCTGCATGTAGACCATGTAGACAGTACATTCATACACATTTATTTTTTATGTGTATGAATAACATGTTTGGCAGAATGCATGAGCTCTGGAGGGGTGGGGAGATGGGGGGACACGGGTCTAGATTTGATAAAAAAAAATGTATGTATAAATAAATAATAAAAATTAAAAAATTTTTAAATAAATAAATAAATAAATAATATTTTTAAAAAAGAAAACAAATTATACCAAGTGCTGGAGAGGCTGTGAGGAAAGGGGAACACTCATTCACTGCTGGTGGGAATGTAAACTCATACAGCCACTATGAAAAGCAGTATGGAGAACCCTTGGAAGACTCAAAATGAGCTTGCCATGTGGCCCAGTCATACCACTCATCTTACCGCAGAGATACATGCACAGCCATGTTTGTTGCAGCTCTCTTCACAAGAGCGAAGAGCTGGAACCAACCCAAGTGCCCCTCAACTGACAAGTGGATAGAGAGAATATGGTACATCTACACGATGGAGTTTTATGCAGTGATAAAGAAAGATGACATCATGAACTTTGCAGGTAAATGGATGGAGCTAGAAGATATCATGCTAAGTAAAGTAACACAGTCCCAGAAAAACAAACGACAAATGGTATCCCTCATCTGTGGATGCCAGCGCCAACTACCTAGTTGTAAGGCAAACTGAGCAAGGTTAATGTGATCTAAAAACAACTGTGCTCTTATATTGTGAATCCTTTAACAGATTCTAGAACTAAGCTACCATTTATTTTCCGAGTTAGGAAGCTTTGGTATATGGATGAAGGATATGTATGTATACTTTACAGTAATATAAGATCAAAGGAATGCAGAAAAAGCTGGTTTGTCATGACATTGTGTCTAACCACAGTGTTTATTTTGTGGGAGTGCTTCTTAGCATTTCTTATACAATGCTACTTGAGCTTTTGTCCAAGCATTTTCTAAAATATTATAAAGTAGTTAAAAGTATCAGGCTGGTGTAACTTAGCCTTTCTGGATGCTTAACAACCATGCTTAATGCCCATACCAATTTGGCTGAGGGTCTTAAGGGATAACTTTGTTCCTTGCCCTCAGAAGTCAACTAAGTCCCAGGGGACTATGCATGGGGGCATCTCTTCAAATGTCCTGCAAATGTGAGTCACCAGTCTTCCTGTGCAGGGAGGTCTTGGAGATCCACTAATGGGACTTCAGCCAGTGTCCAGTCAATAAAGAGGAAAGTTTGCTCATGCCTCAAAGAGGGAAGCCTGGTCTAGCAAGACCTGACTTTGTCCTCAGATGGATGGAACTAGTGATTGAAAAGCCAAAAGGAGGGGCTGGAGAGATGGTTCAGTGGCTAAAGCACTGACTGCTCTTGTAGAGGACCTGGATTCATGCATGTAGGTTGGTGCACCTGTGTCGTGCAATGGTGCGGAGGTCAGAAGAGGGCATCGGATTCCCCTTGAACTGGAGTTAAAGACGGTTCTTAGCTGCCATGTGGGTGTGTTGGCACACACTTCTTTTTTTGCCTTCACTTTAAAAAAAAAAAAAATTTTATGTGTATGAATGTACTGTCTGCATGTAGGTTTGTGCACCCATGTTGTGCAATGCCACAGCGGTCAGAAGAAGGTGTCAGATTCCCCTGGAACTGGAATTCTTCTGGAATTGGAGTTATGGACAGTTTTCAACCACCATGTGGGTGCTGGGGATCGAACCCTGGTCCTCTGCAAGAGCAGTCGGTGCTCTTAACCATTAGGCCGTCTCTCCAACACCGGCATATACTTTTAATCCTAGCATTGAGGAGGCAGGTGCAGGCAGATCTCTGTAAGTTCAAGGCAAGCCTGGTCTACAGAGTGAGTTCCAGGACAGCTGGGGCTATAAGGAGATGCTGTCTCAAAAAAATAAAAAATAAAAATAAAAAAAGAAATTGAAACAACACAATAGTGGAGTACTGTAATAGGACAGTAAATCATTGTGATGTAACAAAGGGGCATTTTGACAAAATAATGTAGCATTGTGATGGTACAACTGACCTTGAATACAACAGTGGATAACTGTAATGGGAGAGTGGAACAGTGCAATGAGACAGAGGAACATTGTGAACAGACAGTGAACTACTATGGTGCAAAAATGGAGCATTGTGATAGCATAGGAGACCATTGTGACATAAAAGTCAAGCATTAAAATAGGATATTGGTCACAGGGATGCAACAAAGAAGCATTGTGATGAGAGAGTAAAGCACTATAATGTGATAGTGGACCACTACTATGAAATAATGGAGCATTTTGATAGAGCAGTGAACACTTTGATACAAAAATGAAACATTCTGAAGAGACGGTGGAACATTGTGATAAGACAGTGGGCCACTGGGATGCAAACAAGAAACATTGTCATGAGACAGTGGAACATTGTGATGCAACAATGGAGCACTGTGACAAAAGAGTGAATGAATTATTGCCACAGGACAGCTAACCATTGTGATAGGACAGTTGACCATTATGACTCAACAAAGAAGCATTGTTGAGCAAGTGAAGAATTATGATGGAAGGGTAGATCATTTTGATGCAATAATGGAGCGTGTTATGGACAGTGAACCACCTTGATACAACAATGGAGCACTGAGAAAGGGAAGCAGAGTGATGGTACTGTGGACCTTGTGATACAACAGTGGAACATTGAGACAGGTGAGCAGGTCTCAGTGTCAGAATAACATCATGATAGATCTTTTGTTTTTTTCATGATGGATCATTGTGATAAGACAATGGACTACTGGATTGCCACAATTTCTGGTCACAACCAGAAATAAGAGCATTTTGATGGGACAGTGAAGCATTCTGTTCCAAAAGTGTAGCATTGTGTTAAGATAGTGGATCATTGGAATAAAACAATGGACCATTGAGATGAGACAGTGAAGCATTAGAATGGGAGAATGTACCATTGTTGGAGGACAGTGGACAATTGTGATGCAGCAATGGAACACTGTCAGATAGTGGGGCTCTGTGATATAGTTATGAAGAATTAGGATAATTTTACCAAACAGTATACCATTATAATTAGACAATGAAGGATTAATGTAATTTTTTTTTTACTTCATATATGTATGAGCATACTCCCTACATGTAGGTAAGTGCACCCGTGTCATGCAATGCTGTGGAGATCAGAAGAGGGAGTTGAATTCCCCTGAAATGGGAGTTAAAGATGGTTCTTAGCCACCATGTGGGTGCTGGGAATTGAACCTGGGTCCTCTCCAAGAGCAGTCAGTGCTCTTAACCACTGAGCCATCTCTCCAACCCTGACAATGAAGGAATATTATAGAACACTGGACAATTGTGGTACAACAATGGAGCATTGTAATGAAAGAGTGGACCATTGTGATGGAACAATGGACCATTGTGATTAGAGAGTTTAGTATGTGTTCAGACACTAGATGACCATTTTGACATAATAATGGTTAATTGGTGTAGGGAGCACTTGTCTCCCCACAGAAACAATTGTATGTTGCCGCAGAAACAAAGCACCTCTTTGTTGGTTTTTCTCAAAGCGGTTTATTATTCAGGCTTGCAGGTCTTGTCAGAACGGTTTATTCAGGCACATCTTTTCTCTCCCTCCAAGCTTCTCCCTCTAAGCCTCAGGTCTTTCCCGCTAAGCCTTCTCCCTTCTCCAAGCCTTCTCCTTCCTCAGGCAAGCAAGCTTCTCTCCTAAGACTAGAAAGGAGAGAGAGTCTGTGTGTCTCTATCTAGAAAGTCCCTCTATTTATCCACCTTCCCAGTCCAGGTTGCGTGGCTGGTCTATTGGTATCATCTGGCCTGATCTTGTATACAGGGTGCACCTGCACAGCTCAAACGGCGAGCGTGGCTTTACTTAGAGGTAGGAGGGAATCAGGTGTTAGTCATAAAACTTTGCTAAAGTCTCGGGTGCCTTCTTAGGACTGTCACCACACCTGCTCTCCACAAATTGGAATCAGACAGTGGAGTGTATGATGGGACAGTGTAACTTTGTAATAAAAATGGAACATCATGAGGAAACAAAGTATCACTGTGATTGGACAATGGAGCATTTGGATGTAACTGTGAAGAATCATTATAAGAAAGGGGACCAGCCAGGGGTGGTGGCGCACGCCTTTAATCCCAGCACTCGGGAGGCAGAGGCAGGCAGATCTCTGTCAGTTCAAGGCCAGCCTGATCTACATAGCGAGCTCCAGGCCAGCTGGGACTAAAAGGAGGACTCCCATCTCAAAAAGACCAAAAAAAAAAAAAAAAAAAAAAAAAGAAAGGGGACCATTGTAATGGGATGGTGGACCATTTTCATGAGACAGGATCTTGTGCATGAAGGCCGTGCACCATTTGTTGATGTCACAATAGAGCAATGTGATAACATATTTAGAATTGTGATGAGAAGAGACCTATTGTGATAGGAGAGTAGTCATTGTTTAAAAAGCTTTTTTCTTTTTTGAGCAGGGTCTCCTAAAGGCCCCCAGCTGGCCTGGAGCTCACTCCGAGAGCCAGCCTGGTCCTTTGAACTCCAGAGATCCCACCAATTGCCTCTGCCTCCCGAGTGCTGCGTATTAAAATTGTGCCACTCACTGCGCCGGCAAAAAAAAAAATACATTCAAAGAAAAGCATTTTTTTTTTTATTTTTTTTGTGGTCTTATTTGAGAAAGGATCTCCTATACGGCTCCAGCTGTCCTGGAACTCACGCTTAGACCAGGCTGGCCTTAACTCAACAAGATCGCCGACTCTACCTCCCAAGTGGTAGGATTAAAGGGTGCGCACGGAGACACCCGGCTACCCAATGGAGCATTATAATGAGACCGTGGAGCATTGTGGTAGAACAGGTGACCATAGTGGATAAGACAGCTTAGCCTGTTTGGGACGATGGTATTTTGATGGGAATCAATGTTGCACTGTTGGTGACCAGCACATACAGGATTTTTTATGACAAGGGAAGCATTGTGATGATAAAATGAGCCATTGCATTGAGAGAGTAGGCTATTGTGATAGGCCAGGAGACTATTGTGATATAACAACAGAATAGTGTGATCAGAGAGTGGATCACTATTATGAGACAGCAGACCATCATTTATAGGACATTAGACCATTGTTATGCAAAAACAGCATTGATAATGAAGAGTTGAATTATTTTCATGGGAGAAGTGTGTAAAGAGGTGAACAAGTTATTTTTTTTTTTTTAGTTTTTTTTTTTATTTTATTTATTTCTGTATGTGTATGGATGTACTGTCTGCATGCAGGTTTGTGCACCCGTGTCGCGCAATGCCGAGGTCAGAAGAGGGTCTCGGATTCCCCTGGAACTGGAGTTCTCCTGGAATTGGAGTTTCAGACGGTTCTCAGCCGCCATGTGGGTGCTGGGGATCGAACCTGGGTCTTCTGTAAGAGCGGTCAGCGCTCTTAACCACTAGGCCATCTCTCCAGCCCCAAGAGGGACCAGTTATGAGGGAACAAGATAGACTTCATTTTTCTATTTTGTGGAAATACACTCCCATCCTCAGATTCCAGGAAAAAGCACATAATATCTCAATAGCTAGCAGGGAAGGACCAAAGGTTGTTTGTTGAAAATAACTAACAGGGAAAGACCAAAGGTTAAACATGTTTGCTCTTCCGCCAGGATGTACTCGTTAGTAAAATCTCCCCCCACAGCACCACCAAAGCTGACCTAGCAGTTTAAAAAATCATGTTTCCTCAGTCACTGTGAATCAATAACAAAATGATGCCAAAACTGAAAAATTCCCCATTTTCAGTTTTCCCCTTTTAAAAACCCAACTCCCCTACACAAAGGGCTAGTCTCTCCTCTCTGCTGCATTGGACAGGATAGCAGCCCAAGCTTGAGCCTGACTAAAGACTCTTTGTACTTACATCAGAGCCACATGTCCTGGTGGTCTTTTGGGGGTCCCAGTGATCTGGGCATAACAAACGGAAATTGTGCAATAAAAATGGATCATTGTCCAATGGGTGTGGTGGCGCACACCTTTAATCCCAGTACTCGGGAGGCAGAGACAGGCAGATCTCTGTGAGTTCAAGGCCTGCCTGATCCACATGGAGAGCTCCAGGCCAGCTGGGACTAAAGGGAGATCCTGTCTCAAAAAAAAAAAAAAAAATGGAGTGCTGTCATGTGATATGGAGCATGTGATGATGCTCTGAACCATTGTGATGTAACAATGAAGCATAGGATGAGACTGGACATTTGTGAAGCAACAATGGACCACTATGATAAGACAATGGAGCACTGGGATGAGACAGTTAACCATTGTAATGAAACAGTGTAGCATGTGTTGAGATAGTCCCTTGTGAAGGAATAACTGTATTTTGATGACACAGTAGAGTAGTGTGATGGGATCATGAGCAATTGTGGTGAGAGAGTAGAGCATGCAATAGGACATTGGACCTCTATGATTGAAGAGCATTGTAATGATGTAGTAGA
The DNA here is from genome assembly GCA_009823505.1 of Rhizomys pruinosus. Lineage (NCBI taxonomy): Eukaryota > Metazoa > Chordata > Mammalia > Rodentia > Spalacidae > Rhizomys > Rhizomys pruinosus. The sequence continues at coordinate 688,389 of VZQC01004169.1, forward strand.
CTATTATTATGCAACAATGGATTATCGTTATGAGACAGTGGAACATTGTGATGAAGCAGTGTGCCATTGTGGTGAGACAATGTAACATGTGTTGTGACAGACGGAACAATGGAGCATTGTGATGTGACAGGGTACAGTCATGTGATTGGACCACAGTGTTACAACAATGGAATATTATTATGAGAAAGGGGAAGATTATGATAGGGTAATGGACCATTGTGATGAGACTGTGGAGCATTGTGAAAGGACAGGGGAATATTTTTGATGCGACAGTGGAATATTATCATGACACAGGGGAGCATTGAGATCATATAGGTAACCACTGTGATGAAAAAACTATACATTGTGGGGTTGGAAAGATGTCTCAGGGGTTAAGAGTGCTGACTGCTCTTGAAGAGGACCCAGATTCAATTCTGAACATCCACATGGTGGCTAACAATCACCTATCACTCCACTTCCAGGGGGTCTGACCCCCTCTTATGATCCCTATGGGCATTGCATTGCATGACAGAGATGCACTTACCCATATGTAGGCAATACACTAATACACATAAAATTAAAATAATTTTTAAAAATTTAAAAACCTATACATTGTGCTGGGTGTGGTGGCCACGCCTTTAATCCTAGCACTTGGGAGGCAGAGGTAGGTGGATCTTTGTGAGTTCAAGGCCAGCCTGGTCTACAGAGTGAGTTCCAGGACAGATGGGACTACAGGGAGACCCTGTCTCAAAAAGACCAAAAAAAAACTTATACATTGTGATAGGACAATGGATGATTGTGGCTACAAAAAAAAAAAAAAAAAGGACCATAGTGTTTAAAAAAAAAAAAAAAAAAAAAAAAAAAAAAAATAAAAAAGGAAAAAAAAAAGGAGTATTTTGGCAAAAAAAAAAAAAAAAAAAAAGGACCATAGTGTTTAATGGTAGTGTTGATAGGACAATGGACCAGTATGATGTAGCAATGGAGCACTGTGATAGGACAGCACACCATTGGATACAGCAATGAAGGATTGTATGAATCACTGGAACATTATAATGCGATAGCAGAACACAATGATGCAAGAGTGGGACTTTGTAATGAGACAGTGGAGTCAGTGGAACATTGTGATAGGACATAGACCACATGATGCAACGATTAAGCACTGTCATAGACAAAAAGTACTGTGATGGGAGAGTCATAATAAGACTTTGGACAATCATTGTAATAAGCTGTTGGGCAACTGGGATGCAACAAGTGTGCTAGATAGCTTTAGTGTCAACTTAACACACCTGGGTTGAGGGAGCCTCAATTGGGGAATTGGCTCCATTAGACTGGCCTATGGCCATATCTGTGGAGTATTGTCTTGATTGTTGAGCAATGTGGGAGGGCCCAGCCCACTATGGGTGGTGCTACACTGGACAGGTTGTTGTGTACTGTATAAGAGGGCAGGCTGGGCATGGGCCAGGGGAGCAAGCCAGTAAGCAGCATTCCTTCATGGCTTATGCTTCAGCTACTGCCTCCAGGTTCTTGCCCTGAGTTTCTACCTTGGGCTCCCTGAGTGATGAACTATGACCTGGGAGATATGAGCTGAATAAACCCTTTCCTCCTCGAGTTGGTAGTGGTCAGTGTGTTTTGTCACAGTGATTGAAGACAAACTAGAACAAGTTAGTACTGTTATAAGAGAATGGAACATTTTGATAGGGCAGTGGCCCATTATAAGAAGCAAAGGAGAACTGCCATGAGAAGGGAGAGCATTGTGAAAGGACCCATGGACCACTGTGATGCAACACTGAAGCACTGTGGAAGGACAATGGTCATTTCTGAGTTAACAATGGTCCATTGTTATAAGATAGTGAGCCATTGTGATGCAACAATGGACCACTGTGATGAGACAGTGAAGCACTGTAATTATGATTTAATAATAGTTTGTTATAAGACAATACACCAGTATTATAAAATAATAAAGCATTGTTATGAGACAAGAGAGTATTATAATGGGACAATGGACAATTATGATACAGCAGTGCAGCAGTGTGTTAAGACAGTGGACCCTCAGGATACAAGAATGGAACACTATGATGAGACAGTGGAACATTGGCATACAACAATTGAGCATTGGCATAAAATAGGAGAGAAATGTGATGGGACAGTGAACAACTGTTGTGAAAGAATGGAGCATGGAGATAAGGCAATAACAATGGAGTACTCTGATAAGACAGTGGAGTTTGGGGATGAGCCAGTGGAGAAATGATGCAACAGTTGAGAATTGTATTGAGACAGTGGAACATTGTGATGGAGCAATAGACCATTGTACTGAGATAGTGGAGAATTGTGATAACACATTGGAGCATTGTAATGCACAAAAGGAGGACTGAGATGAAATAGAGGAGCATTGTGATGTTAGAGTGGACAATTGGTAACAATAGAGCATTTTATAGGGAAGTAGACTATTATGAAAAACAAAAGAGCATTGTGATGAGAAAGGAAATTATTGTGAAAGGGCCATAGACCATTGTGATACAATACAGGAGCATTAGGATAGGACAGCAGGACTTTGTGAACTAATGATGGATTATTACTGTACAGTAGGGGACCATTGTGATGCAACAAAGGAGCATTGTGATGAGAGAGTAAAGCATTCTGATGAGACAATGTGCAACTGTGATGCAAAAATGGAGCATTATAGTAAGACATGGGAGTATTGTTGTCATACCATGGACCACTGTGATGCATCAATTGTAATGACACAATAAAGCACTGGTCTAGAGGAGTTGAACATTGTGATATGAAAATGGAGTTTTATGGGCTGGAGAGATGACTCAGTGGTTACAAGCACTGGTTGCTCTTGCAGAGAACTCAGATTCAAATCTCAGCACCCACATGGCAGCTAACAACCATCTGTAACTCCAGTTCCAGGGGATCTGACACCCTCCTCTTCTGACTCCATAGGCATTCAACCACATGGGTGAACCTACCTACATTCAGGCATTATACTCATACACATAGAATAAAAATAATAGGGGCTGGAGAGATGGCTCAGTGGTTGAGGGTGCCTACCGCTCTTGCAGAGGACCTGGGTTCAATTCCCAGCACCCACATAGCGGCTAAGAACCATCTTTAACTCCAGTTCCTGACGCCCTCTTCTGACCTGTGAGGCATTGCGTGACACGGGTGCACCAACCTACATGCAGACAGTACACTCATACACATACAAAAATAATAAGTAAAAAAAAAAATTAAAAATTAAAAAAAGGAAAAAGAAAAGGATCCTGTTAAAATTAATAATAATAATAATAATAATAATAACAAATAAAATATTTTTAGAGCATGTGCCTTTAATCCCAGCATTTGGGAGGCAGAGGCAGGTGGATCACTGTGAGTTCAAGGCCAGCCTGGTCTACATTGTGAGTTCCAGGAGAGCTGGGATTACAGGGAGACCCTGTCTCAAAAAGACATATATATATAAATATATATATATACATATATATTATACATATATATATATTTATATATATATATGGAAATGAAGCTTTATGATAGGATGTTGAATTATTTTTTTGGAAAAATAGAACATTGTGATAAGTCTGGTGCATTTTTTTTTTGTTTTCTTTTTTTTTTTTTTATTGTATTTATTTATTTATTTTGCAAGCCTGTGAAGAAACTCTTGGGGATTTTGATTGGGATTGCATTAAATCTATACAAGAGTTTTGGTAAAATGGACATTTTTACAATGTTAATTTTCCCAATCCATGAGCATGGGAGGTTTTTCCATCTTCTGAGGTCTTCTTCAATTTCTTTCTTTAAGGGTTTAAAATTTTTGTTGTAGAGGTCTTTGGT
>VZQC01004169.1:705001-761337 GCA_009823505.1 Rhizomys pruinosus
CTATAGTAATAAAAACAGCATGGTACTGGCACAGAAATAGACCCATAGATCAATGGAACAAAATTGAAGACCCAAACTTGAGTACATGTAATTTCAGCCACCTGATATTTGACAAAGTGGCCAAGAACACTCAATGGTGGAAAGGCAGTATCTTCAGCAAATGGCGCTGGCAAAACTGGATAACCAACTTGCAGAAGAATGAAACTAAAACTCTACCTTTTAGCTTGTACAAATGTCAACTCTAAATGGATCAAAGACCTCAATGTGAAACCTGAAACTCTGAAAATGTTAGAAGAAAACATTGACAGTAACCTACCAGATGTAGGTGTAGGAAAAGACTTTCTAAATCAGACAGTAGTTGTGCAGGAAATAAGGTCAACAATCAACAAATGGGACCTCATTAAATAAAAAAGCTTCTTTTACAGCAAAAGAAACAAAGAAGTGAAGAGAATACACACAGAGTGGGAGGAAATCATCATTAGTGAGACATCTGATAAAGGTTTAACAGCTAGAGTTTATAAATTACTCAAAAAACAAAGACCAAGAAAACAAATGACCCAATTAACAGATGGGCTAAAGATCTGAACAGACTTCTTAGAAAAGAAATAAAGATGGTTAAGAAACATCTTAAAAAGTGTTCAATATCAGTAGTAATTAAGGAAATTCAACTTAAAACCACTTTAAAATTTCATCTTACAATGGTAAGACTAACTGTGATCAAGAAAACAAAGGCTATCAAATGGTGCAGAGGTTGTGGGGCTGGTGCAATTGAAAACTCATGCAACCCCTATGTAAAGCAGTGTGGAGAACTCTTAAAAGACTAAATGAACCTACCATTTGACCCAGTCATACCACTCCTGGGTGTATACCCCAAAGATCCATCCTATAGCAGAAGAGCTGGAATCAACCCAAGTGTCTCTCAACTGATGAGCAGATAATGAAAATGTGGTACGTTTACACAATGGAGTTCTATGCAGCAGCAAAGAAAGATGACATCATGAATTTTGCAGGTGAATGTATGGAACTAGAAGCTGTTATGCTCAGTGAAGTAACACAGTCTCAGTAAAACAAGTGATGTGTGGTATCCCTCACTTTTGTATCCTAGCACCAAATTCTTATACGTAAGTCAAGGCAGGTAATTTGTTAGTAAAAAAAAAAAAATACCACATTGACTGATATTACTATAGCTATGGCTTGAATTTATGTCTGTTTCCTGCAATTCTAAGGTTTATGAGAAATAATAAATCTCTTTTTTAAAAGTACATTAAGGGGTTGGAGAGATGGCTCAGCAGTTAAGAGCACCGACTGCTCTTGCAGAGGACCCGGGTTCGATTCCCAGCACCCACATGGCAGCTAAGAACTGTCTTTAAGTTGGGTGTGGTGGTACACACCTTTAATCCCAGCACTCAGGAGGCAGAGGCAGGCATATCTCTGTGAGTTCATGGCCAGCCTGGTCTACAGAGTGAGTTCCAGGCCAGCTGGGGCTACAGGGAGACCCTGTCTCAAAAAAAGAAAGGTACATCAAAACACACATCGACATGCTGTGTAATTTAAGAATGTAAAGTTAAATGTCTTTTTACCTTCATTCAAGCTTACAGTTAAACTAGGAATCCCTAGATGTGTTTTAGAATAAACCTATAGCTTATTTTCAGACTTTGTAAACCTGATATATGTATAGATTTTTATTTTGGAATAATATATTATTAAACAGAAAAAATAAAAATAAAAAATGAAACAATGGAAAAAATGACTCTCTGTAGGATTTATTATGTGCTAATTTGTCCCCACCAGAATAAACAGTAGGTGGGAAAAAGAAGATTATTGTGATGTAATAATAGAGCATTCCAATATGACTGTGTGCCATTATGATGAAACAATTATGAGATAATTGAGTATTATGATAAACTGGTGGCCCATTACGTTGCAATCATGGAGTGGTGTGATAGAACAATGGACTGGCAGTGATGCAATATAACAATGGAGCATTGTGATGAAACTGTTGCCCATAGTGATGCAACAGTGGAGCACTGAAAGAATAGAGCATCAATATCATGGAATAATGGACCTTTGTGGTGCAACAAAGGAACATTGTGATGAGACAATGGAGTACTAAAATGGGACTCTGATTCATCAGTGGGACATTGTGATGAGACAGTGGATGACCTTTGCCTGAGGAGAGGGCCCTCCAGAACTTGATGCAAAATTGGAGCTGTTTGATGAGTCATGTGAGCATTATGATCAGACAGTTAAACATTATAATGTAATAATGAAGGGTTGTAATAGGTGATATAATAATGGAGTATTGTCAGGCATGGTGGCGCATGCCTTTAATCCCAGAACTAGGGAGACAGAGGCAGGCCTCTGTGAGTTCAAGGCCAGCCTTGTCTACATAGAGGGTTCCAGGACAGCTGGGGCTGCAGGAAGACCCTGTCTCAAAAAGGCCAAATATTTTAAAAAATAATAATAATGGAGTACTATAATGGGACAAAGGACAATTGTGTTGAGACAGTGGAACTGTGATGAAACAATAGAGCATTGCTTTGAGACAGGAGAATTGTGACGGGAGAGTGTACAATTGTGTTGCAACAGTGGATCATTTTGATATGTCAGTGCATCATTTTGAAGAATCAAAGGAGCATCATGATAATAAAGTACAACATTTTGATAGGACTGTGAACCACTGTAATGCAATATTGGAGCATTTGATAGAAGAGCAGATCTCAGAGGCTCAAGACATGGCTCAGCAGTTAAGAGCAGTGGCTTCTTGCCGAAGATCTGTGTTTAATTCCCAGCACCCACATGGCAGCTAACAACCATCTGTAACTCAAATTCTAGGAGAATCCTATACCTCCTTCTGACCTCTGTGAGCATTGCATTACATGCAAGCAATACACTCATACACATAAAATAAAACAAAAAATAAAAACCAGGTATGGTGGTGCATACCACCTCAGCACTCAGGAGGCAAAGCCAAGCAGATCTCAGTGAGATTGAGGCCAGCCTAGTCTCCATAATGCATCCAAGCCAGCTGGAGCCACTTGGAGGCCCTGTCTCAAGAAGAACAAAATAATAATAATAATAATAATAATAATAATAATAATAAATGAAATACATAAAAAAATAAGATCAGCAGATCTTTGTGAGTTAACAATATAGCATTATGATAGGATAGTGGATCATGCTGATACAGGGGAGCACTGTTTTAAGACAGTGGAGTACTATAATGTGAAATGTGACAGTGAACCACTGTGGTGCAAAAATGGTGATGAGACACGGGAGCCTTGTGGTGGTATAGTGGTAGACTGTGATGCAACGATGGAACATTGTTTTTTTTTGTTGTCGTTTGTTTGTTTTTTGGAGGGTTTTTTTGGTATTTTTGAGACAGGGTCTCCCTTTAGTCCCAGCTGGCCTGTAGCTTACTCTGTAGACCATGCTGGCCTTGAACTCACAGAGATCTGCCTGCCTCTGCCTCCCAAGTGCTGGGATTAAAGGTGTGTTCCACCACACCTGGAGCATGATGGAACATTGTAATGAGACATGGGAGCAATGTGATGAGACAGTGAAAAACTATGATGAAACACTGTGATGACACAATAAAACATGCTTATCAGAGAGTTTACTATTTTGATGTGACAAAGGAGGATATTTGAAATTTAGATGCTATAATGGAGGAATGAGATAAGACAGTGGAGCATTTTGATGGGACAATGGACCACAGTGATGTGACTGTTAGGACCAGGTCAGAAAGAGTTAATTAGAAGGAAGAGTTAACTGTAAAATTGAGTTAGCTAAAGCAAGCCTGGTTCCCATGACTACCTTAACCACATGAATACAGTCCAGCCCTGAGTTCCTAGTTCCCACAGCTACCTGAGGTCAGGATGAACTTTCCAGCCCCTAAGGAGCCCATTCCTCTCTAAGGGGCTTCATGCTGCTAAGCACAACAAATCAGCTTAAAGGTCACCACTGCTTGCATTGTGTTTCTATAGCCTCACAATTGTATTTGACTAACAATCATCAATACTTGCCCTGGCTTGTGGTTTTTGCTGTTTTTGTCCTTAAAAGCTCTCTGTAACAGACAGTCGGGGTCACACCCTTCCCTTCTCATGAAGTGGGTTGTGTCCCTGATGCACCAACAATTGACCCCTCTGATGCATCAGTTTTTGCAATTGGGTTCTGGTGCACCAGCAAATTAAGTAAATTTTGTATCAAAGATTGAATCCTGGGCTTGAGAGTTTTTCTGTGCAATTTTCAGACACAACATGACAAGAGAACATTGCATAGACAGAGGATTGTAATAGGAGGGTGGACCATAAGGATGAAAATGTGGGGCACTGCAGGGCGTGGTGGTGCATGACTTTAATCCCAGCATTAAGTTGACAGAGGGAGGCAGATGTCTGTGAGTTCAAGGCCAGCCTGGTCTACATAGTGAGTTCAAAGCCATCTGGGTCTGCAGGGAGATTCTGTCTCAAAAAAAAAAGAAAAGAAAAGAAAAGAAAAAGAAAATGTGGAGCATTGTGAAAGGAAAGGAAGCCATTTTGATACAACAAAATGATTTGATGGGAAAATAAACCATTGTAATATAACAGAGAACCGTGTTTATGTGAAAGGACAGTCCACCATTTTGAGGCAGCAGTTGAGGCAGTGATGATACAATAGGCCCTTGTGGTAGGATGGTGGGCCATGCTGATGAGATGGTAGTGTTGTGAAATGACAGAGGAATCATTTGATGCGATAATGGAGGATTGTGATGGGAGTAGACCAGTGGTAGGACACTGGATAAATGTGATCCAAAAATAGATTATTGTGTTAGGAGAGAGAACTGGGGACTGCGATGGAAGAGTGGGCCATTTTGATGCAAAAGTGAGCCCTGTCATGAGATAGTGGAGCACAGAATGGAACAGTAGACCAATGTGACGTAATGATGGAGACAAGGTTGTACTTTGATGGTATAGAATACCACTGTAATAAGGCAACAGAGCAATGTTTTAGGACAATGGATCATTGTGATGCAATAGTGGAGCATTTCAAAGAGACCAGGATGGTACCCTGAACCATTGTGACACAAAAATTGAGGTCCAGGGCATCGTGATGAGACTCTAAATCATTGTGATGCAACTGTGGAGTGTTTTCATGGCACATTAGAGAACTGTGAATGGAAAGTAGAAAATTATGTGCAAAATGGAACATTGTGATGGGACAGTTGACCATTTGATGCAAATATAAAGCTCTGGAGTGAGAGTAGAGGATTGTGATGTTACAGTGGATCCATGTGATGCAAAAATTTAGGATTGGTATGGGACAGGGCAGCATTGTGATATAACATTGGATCATTGTGATGTGATTTTTCACTGTGAAAGGAAAGGGGAACTTTTTGATGAAAAAAATTGAAATCCTAGCACTCTGGAGGCAGAGGCAGGTGGATCTCTGTGAGTTCAAGGCCAGCCTGGTCTACAGAGTGAGCTCCAGGCCAGCTGGGACTAAAGGGAGACCCTGCCTCAAAAACACACACATAAAAAATTGATCATTGTGATAAGATAGTGGAGCATTGTGATTGTTAAATAGACCATTGTGATACAAACATGCACATTTTGAGAGAAGAGTAGACAATTGTGAGGAAAACTGACATATTTTATGAGGGGCATGGGAACATCATAATGTAAGAATGCAATATCAAGATAGGACTGTGAAACATTATAATGAAACAATAGAACATTGTTGAGACAATTGACTATTTTGAGGATAGTAGATCATTTTACTACAACAATGCAGTAGTATTATTGGACAGTTTATCATGGGATGAAAATATGGATCACTGTTAGGACAGTGGACCTTTGAGATACCCGATGGAGTATTGTGATTTCATAGTGTACCATGTGATGCAAAAATGAAGCATTGTTATGAGATTAAGAAACATTGCGATGGGACAGGGGATCATTGTGATGTCAAAATACAATTCAGCATTTTTTTTATATTATCAAAACAAGGTATCCCTGTAGCCCCAGCTGGCCTGGAACTCACTCTGTAGACCAGTCTAGCCTTGAATTCACAGAGATCCAACTGCCTCTGCTTCCTGAGTGCTGGGATTAAAGGCTTGCGCCACCACACTTGGCTTAAAGACAGTTCTTAGTCACCATGTGGGTGCTGCGAATCGAACCCGGGTCCTCTGCAAGAGCAGTCAGTCCTCTTAACCACTGAGCCATCTCTCTAGCCTCATTTTTTTTGAGACAGGGTCTCCTTATATCCCCAGCTGGCCTCTGCCTCCTGAGTGCTGGGATTAAAGGCATGTGCCACCACGCCTGGCTTAAAGACAGTTCTTAGCCACCACGTGGGTGCTGGGAATCGAACCCGGGTCCTCTGCAAGAGTAGTTGGTGCTCTTAACCACTGAGCCATCTCTCCAGCCCCCAATACAGCATTTTTAAAGAACAGTGTAAAATTATGATGAAATAAAGAAGCACTGTTCTGAGACAATTGGTGCTGTTATTGGACAACAGGCATATGATACAACAACAAAATTGCATTGGACCTTTAGGATACCAACAAAGGAGCATTATGATGAGTCTTTAGACCATTGTAATGCAATGATGGAGCACTGGGATGAGATAGGGTATTAATATGATCGTATTATAGGCCATTTTCTTTTTTTGGTCTTTTCAAGACAGGGTCTCCCTGTAGCCCCAGCTGTCCTGGAACTCACTCTGTAGACCAAGCTGGCCTTGAACTCACAAAGATCCATCTGCCTCTGCCTCCCAAGTGCTAGGATTAAAGGCGTGTGCCACCACACCCAGCTTAATTTTATGTATATTTTTAATTGAAGCCCATGGATATAGATCCAACTGCATAATAGTATATAAAAAAAGCATTTCTCTATTAGCCTTCTGGGACATGACCTAACATGTCCCAGAAGCACTTGCAACAGAGCACAACTACTTTTTGTATTTTGTAGGGGTTTTTTGTTTTGTTTTAGTCTTTTGTTGAGACAGGGTCTCCCTGTAGCCCCAGCTGTCCTGCACTACGTAGACCAGGTTGTCCTTGAACCCACAAAGACCCGCCTGCCTCTGCCTCCTGAGTGCTGGGATTAAAAGCATGTACTACACTATGCCCCGCAACAAGGACACTTTAAATATCAAAACCTGATCTAAGTAGATTTAACCAAAATGTAAATGACTATAGAATTAGAAAATTACGTTATGAAGAGAATAGAATGAAGAGCCCAACTCTCATTGTGCATGGCGCAAAGTGGTAACACTCTCTACTGTCATTTAGAGACACCTTGCAAGTCACTTTTTTCATAAGAAATCCTAGAGAACTGTTTTAGACCTTAAATAACCATGTGTACATACAGACATTCTCTCTCAGTTGAGTATTCTGTCAGCATGTTGTTTTCAATCTTTAAACAGTCTATGCTTTAACCTTAAATCTGCCCATCTATATAATTTAAAATACTATGAATATTAAAATATCCCATAGTAATTTGTCTACTGTCCTTTAAGTACAGGAAAGAAAAAGAAAAAGAAAACTGTGTCGCATTGTGACCGGAAAGGAAGCCATTTTGATACAACAAAATGATTTGATGGGAAAATAAACCATTGTAATATAACAGAGAACCGTGTTTATGTGAAAGGACAGTCCACCATTTTGAGGCAGCAGTTGAGGCAGTGATGATACAATAGGCCCTTGTGGTAGGATGGTGGGCCATGCTGATGAGATGGTAGTGTTGTGAAATGACAGAGGAATCATTTGATGCGATAATGGAGGATTGTGATGGGAGTAGACCAGTGGTAGGACACTGGATAAATGTGATCCAAAAATAGATTATTGTGTTAGGAGAGAGAACTGGGGACTGCGATGGAAGAGTGGGCCATTTTGATGCAAAAGTGAGCCCTGTCATGAGATAGTGGAGCACAGAATGGAACAGTAGACCAATGTGACGTAATGATGGAGACAAGGTTGTACTTTGATGGTATAGAATACCACTGTAATAAGGCAACAGAGCAATGTTTTAGGACAATGGATCATTGTGAGCATAGTGAGACATTTCCAAAGAGACCAGGATGGATACCCGACCCCCCCCTGTGACACAAAAATTGAGGTCCAGGGCATCGTGATGAGACTCTAAATCATTGTGATGCAACTGTGGAGTGTTTTCATGGCACATTAGAGAACTGTGAATGGAAAAGTAGAAAATATGATTCAAAATGGAACATTGTGATGGGACAGTTGACCATTTGATGCAAATATAAAGCTCTGGAGTGAGAGTAGAGGATTGTGATGTTACAGTGGATCCATGTGATGCAAAAATTTAGGATTGGTATGGGACAGGGCAGCATTGTGATATAACATTGGATCATTGTGATGTGATTTTTCACTGTGAAAGAAAGGGGCACTTTTGATGAAAAAAGTTGAAATCTAGCACTCTGGAGGCAGAGGCAGGTGGCTCTCTGTGAGTCAAGCCACCTGGTCTACAGAGTGAGCTCCAGCCAGTCGGGGGACTAAAGGAGGACCCTGCCTCAAAAACCACACACATAAAAAATTGATCATTGTGATAAAGCTCGTGGAGCATTGTGATTGTTAAATAGACCATTGTGATACAAACATGCACATTTTGAGAGAAGAGTAGACAATTGTGAGGAAAACTGACATATTTTATGAGGGGCATGGGAACATCATAATGTAAGAATGCAATATCAAGATAGGACTGTGAAACATTATAATGAAACAATAGAACATTGTTGAGACAATTGACTATTTTGAGGATAGTAGATCATTTTACTACAACAATGCAGTAGTATTATTGGACAGTTTATCATGGGATGAAAATATGGATCACTGTTAGGACAGTGGACCTTTGAGATACCCGATGGAGTATTGTGATTTCATAGTGTACCATGTGATGCAAAAATGAAGCATTGTTATGAGATTAAGAAACATTGCGATGGGACAGGGGATCATTGTGATGTCAAAATACAATTCAGCATTTTTTTATATTACAAAACAGGTATCCCTGTAGCCCAGCTGGCCTGGTGGAACTCACAATCTGAGACCCAGTCTAGCCTGGAATTCACAGAGATCCAACTGCCTCTGCTTCTGAGTGCTGGGATTAAAGGGGATTCGACACCACCATACTTGGCTTAAAGACAGTTCTTAGTCACCCTGTGGGTGCTGCGACGAACCCGGGTCCTCTGAAGGAGCAGTCAGTCCTCTTAACACCTGATCCATCTCTCCAGCCACAAATAAAATATTTTTTTTGAGACAGGGCTCTCCTATATCCCAGTGGCCTCTGCCTCCTTGAGTGATGGGATTAAAGGCAGTGCCACCCCGGTGTGGGCCTGGCTTAAAGACAGTTCTAGCCACCACGTGGGTGCTGGGATCGAACCGGGTCTCTGCAAGAGTAGTGGTGCTCTTAAACCACTGAGCCTCTCTCCAGCCCCCCAAACGCATTTTAACGAACAGTGTAAAAATGATGAAATAAATGAAGCACTGTTCTGAGACAATTGGTGCTGTTATTGGACAACAGGCATATGATACAACAACAAAATTGCATTGGACCTTTAGGATACCAACAAAGGAGCATTATGATGAGTCTTTAGACCATTGTACTGAATGATGGAGCACTGGATGAGCTAGGGTATTAATATGATCGTATTATAGGCCATTTCTTTTTTGGTCTTCAAGACAGTGTTCCCTGTAGGACCCCAGCTGCCTGGAAACTCACTCTGTAGACCAAGCTGGCCCTGAACTCACAAGATCCACCCTGCCTCTGCCCCAAGTGCTAGGATAAAGGCGGGCACCACCACACGCCCGGCTTAAGGCCAGTTCTTCAGTAACAATAAGAAAAATCAATGATTCTGCTAAAACAGCAAACTTCCTCTTCATGAGAATATTTGGGAACTAAAGACCTGAGAAGATGAAAAGCAACATGTTGGCAGAAATGCATGAGCTCTGGGTGGAGGAATGGGGGGCAAGAAAGGGAATGGGTCTGGATTGATGGGAAATTGTAGAAATGCACCGCGCTTCCAAAAAAATTGGTTTGGAGAAAAAAGAATACATTATAGTACAGTGGTCCATTTTAACTTAATGGAACACTGTGATGGCACAATGGACAATTGTATTGAGATGGTGAACCATGGTTATAGGTCACTGGACATTTTTGATGCAACATTGATCATTATGATGATACACTGGAGAACTGTGGTGCAAAATTTGAGAATTGTCATGAGACAGTTGACCATTGTGATAGAAGAGAGGACAACTGAATTACAATAATGGAGCATTTTGACAGGACAATTGCCCACTGTGAAGTAGAAAAGGAGCATTATGATTAGAACAGAGAACATTATGAAAGGAATCTGGACCATTGTGATGCAACCCTGGAGCATTGTGATAGGACAGGAACCCTTTGTGGTTAACAATGGCGTACTTTTGTTTTTTTTGTGGGGATGTGGTGGTGCACACCTTTAATCTAGTGCTTGGAGGCAGAGGCAGGTGGTCTTGTGAGTTCAAGGCCAGCACTGGTCTACAGAGTGGCGTTCCAGGGACAGCTGAGGCTACAGGGAGGACCTGTCTCAAAAAANAATAATAATAAACAACAAATAAAAAGAAAAATAAAAAAATTGTTTGCTGGGGCTGACTCAGCAGTTAGAGCATGAGCTGCTCTAGCAGAGGACCCAGATTTGATTCCCGAAATCTGACAGACAGCTAGCAAAACTGTCTGTAACTCCAGTTCCGGGGGATTCCAACATTCTCTTCTGACCAAACACTGCTCAACACAAGCACACTTACATACATTAAGCAATACACTCATCCACACAAAATGAAACAATAATTTTTTCTAAACTCCACAAAAGATTTTTAAATATCTGAAAATAGGTCCATTCTATATGGAGAGCCAAGCCAATCAGGCAGCAGTCTCTGCTATGTCCATTCTACATGGAGAGCCAAGCCAATCAGGTAACAGTCTCTGCTATGTCCATTCTATATGGAGAGCCAAGCCAATCAGGCAGCAGTCTCTGCTATGTCCATTCTATATGGAGAGCCAAGCCAATCAGGCAGCAGTCTCTGCTATGTCCATTCTACATGGAGAGCCAAGCCAATCAGGCAGCAGTCTCTGCTATGTCCATTCTATATGGAGAGCCAAGCCAATCGGGTAGCAGTCTCTGCTATGTTCATGTTTTGATCTATCATAACGTTCTTCTGAACAGCTGTATGCAGGCAGCTGAACACCACAACACTACCATATTCATTCACAAGACAATCAAATAATTTTCTAGTGACTTCTTCGTAATCAGAGCTCAGAATGTACATGTTCTCTACTGTCTACCCACAATCATCACTCCTAGCCAGGACTCCAGCCTATAATTTCAGCACTCCGTAAGCTAAGGCAGGAGGACAGCTGGAAGAAGTTCAAGGCCAGCTATAACTACACAGTAAGACCTAGTTTCCAAAATAAAGAAATCTTCCCCCAAATGAAATAACCGTGTTTCATTAATAGGCTCAAGCTTCACACACACTTGCTCTAGTGTCACTGGTCATTTTCAATACTGTACAAAGGGAACAAGGATGTGATCCGCAGTATTTCTCATAAGAAAAATCAATGTTCTGCTCAAAACAGTCAACTTCCTCATGGAGAATATTGAGGAAAGACTAAGAAAGAGATGAAAAGCATGTTTGGCAGAATGCATGAGCTCTGGTGGGGTGGAGGAATGGGGGGGTCACTGGTCTAGATTTGAGAAAAAATTAATTAATTAATTTAAAAGACAGGGAAAAAAAGAGAGAATACCAGAAATCTGATGGGGGAGGCAATGGGAGTTGGGGAGCAGGGTAAGGTTCTAACCTTGACTCCGCTACTATGTATGAAATGTACAAAAATGCCAATAAAAATTGCATTAGTCAAAAAAAAAAAAAACGTTTTTTTTTTTTTTTTACATGCACAGCTATGTTTTATTTCAGCTCTCTTCACAATCGCAAGAACTGGAACCAACCCAACTGCCCTAAACTGATGAGTGGACAGAGCAAATGTGGTACATCTCACCATGGAGTTCTATGCAAGCAGTAAGGAAAGATGGCACATCATGAGCTTTGCAGGAATAATGGCTGGAGCTAGAAGATATCAGCGATTGAAGTAACCACAGTCCCAGAAAAACAAATGGCGAATGTATTCCCTCATCTGCGTGCTAGTGCCCCTCATTACTTAGTTTGTATCGTATTTCTTGGGCCCACGGCCCCGGAGCGTGTGTCCAAGCAGTGGGGAGGGATGCATATTGTAAACAACAACGACAACAACCAATTCATGATCAGGACGGCATCAAAAAGAAACTGACTAAAACAGTGCAACTTCTGCTGCAAAACAGTCACGGCCACAGGGAGATGATCGAGAAATACCTGAGAAAGAGAGGAAGGCATGGTTGGGAGAATACATACGCTCGGGTGGGGTGGGGTAGGGGGGGGTGACACCTCGGGCGAGAGGTGGATACTCTGGTACAAAACGATTGGTAACAAAAAATAAAATGAAAAATATAAATAAATAAAATTTAATAAACCACCAATAAATTAGCAATAATCCAATCAAAATCAGACCCCCAAATTTTTTTTGAGAAAGGGCCTCCCTGAAGCCCCAGCTGGGATTAAAGGTTTAAGCCACCAAGCCTGACTGAATCAGCCAAATTCTAACAAATCAAATTAAAATTAGGAGATTACTACATTACTACTAAATGTAACTAGAACTGGACCATGGAACCATTTCTTTGAACAGAAGTTCAGTGATATAAACAGGTACTGAAGGACACTGTGACAGTCTTTTTCTGTTTGGGTTTTTGTTTGTTGGGCTGATTTTTTTGTTTGGTCCCAATCAGCCCTGAGCCCAGGGCCCAGCTTCCAAGCAGTGTGCAGAAGGACCCCGTGACACTTGGAGGCTGGAGTCTGCTTTCCAGTCCCCACCACTGGACTCCCAACCTGGGCTCCGTGTCCAGGCTTCTCGACACAGAGCATCAGCAACTGCTTTACGACCTTGTCTTCTGCCAGGATGCCACCACTGCTGGTGGGAGCAGATTTGTATACCCAGCTACACCAAGGCACCCCTGAATCTGTGCATGTTTAGTACAGATGCAATTTTTCTCTAGAGCAGCAAGAGCTGCCCAGTTAGCACCTTGGCTCCCTCCCACGAAAGCAAGTCCTATGGTGGACACTGGAGAACCAGGTGAACAGTTCTAGAATGGCCAGGGTAGGGAGAGTAAACAGAAGAGACTTGATGAAAGGCTGTATGAAACCAGAGACTACAGCCTGCCAGCAGTGGTCACAAAAGAGCTAGCTCCAGAAAACTGTCATCTTCAGAGCCAAGGGTCTGAGAAAAGAGTCACTGTCACAATTCCCCAGGCCTGCAGAGGCACTGTAACAGGAGAGGGTACCACTTAACTGTCTACCTACTGACAACACTGTCTGGCCAACACCAAGGAAGCAAAAACTGATAATGCCCAAGTTTGAAGAGCTTCTTACCTACTTAGGATTTCCACCCTACCAGGTAGTGCAAGGGAATCCCTCCCGACTTGCTGTGCCACCTCCATTCCAGTTTCCCACTCTGTTTAAAATACCCGTGGTTTCTTTCTACATTGGTACAAAGACCTAAGCAAACAGAAAATGAGCTCAGAGCATGCTGCCTATCCTGGCCTCTGCTGTGTCATGACACAGGAGCAACGCTTGCCAGGTGCTGAGCAGTGCAAACAGCATGCTCTTCTCCTGTACTTCCGACTTCTACAGCTGTGAGCTAAATAAACCTCTACTCTTCATAAACTTAAGGGGAAAAAAGGAAATTAACTTGGAACTGGGATCAGGAAGGAAAATGAAGATCTATAAAGAGATAAGAGAAAACCTCAGACCGGGCGTGGTGGTGACACCTTTAATCCCAGCACTCAGGAGACACAGGCAGGTGGTAATCTCTGTGAGTTCAAGGCCAGTCTGATCTACATAGCAAATCCCAGGCCAGCTAATGCTACAGGGAGAACCTGTCTCAAAAAAAATAAAGTAATTAAAATAAAATAATCACACAAATTCAACAGAGCAAAAATTCTGGTTGATAGCCAGGCATGGTGGTGCTCACCTTTAATCCAAGGCCATTGGGAGTCAGAGGCAGATACACCTCTGTGAGTTCAAGGCCAGCCAAATCTACATAGTGAGTTCCAGGCCAGCTAGAGCTACTAAGGTTCCCTGTCTCGAAAAGAACCACCCCAAAATAATAATAATTCTTGCTTTGAGAAGCTGAAACAGTAAAGGATAGAAGCAAATCTATAGACACAACAATAAGAGACTGGCCACTAAGATGGAGCTACTCACTAACATAGGCATACTTTGAAATTTCCTAAAACTACCTGTAGAGGACCAAAATCAGGGCCATATGCCATAAAGCAATTAGTTCTACTATCATTGTGAAAGAAATCTTACATGCTTAGTACAGAAAGAATTTTTGTTTTTTGTTTTGGTTTCTTTTTTGGTCTTTCTCAAGACAGGGTCTCACTGTAGTCCCCGCTGTCCTGGGGAACAAATCACTCTATGTAGTATACTCCAGAATTGGCCTTCTACCCTATCAACTTTTTACAATAGATAACATACTGCATCTGCCTCCAAAGTGCCTAGGATTAAAGGCGTGTTGCCACCACACCCACGCTTAATTTTTATTTGACTTTTTTTTTAATTTTGAAGCCCTTGGATATAGATCCAACTGCATAATAGTATATAAAAAAAGCATTTCTCTATTAGCCTTCTGGGACATGACCTAACATGTCCCAGAAGCACTTGCAACAGAGCACAACTACTTTTTGTGTTTTGTAGGGTTTTTTGTTTTGTTTTAAAAAAAATTTTTTTTGAGACCGAGTCTCCCTGTAGCCCCAGCTGTCCTCATACTCACTGTGACCAGGTCTCCTTGAACCCACAAAGACCTCCTGCCTCTGCCTCCTGAGTGCTGGGATTAAAAGCATGTACTATCACTATGCCCCGCAACAAGGACAACTTTAAATATCAAAACCTGATCTAAGTTAGATTTAACCAAAAATGTAAAATGGACTATAGAATTAGAAAATTACGTTATGAAGAGAATAGAATGAAGAGCCCAACTCTCATTGTGCATGGCGCAAAGTGGTAACACTCTCTACTGTCATTTAGAGACACCTTGCAAGTCACTTTTTTCATAAGAAATCCTAGAGAACTGTTTTAGACCTTAAATTATACCATGTGGTACATACAGACATTCTCTCCAGTTAGTATTCTGTCAGCATGTTGTTTTCAATCTTTAAACAGTCTATCGGGCTTTAACCTTAAATTTTCTGCCCATCTTAATTAAATTAAAAATACTATGAATATTAAATATCCCATAGTAATTTGTCTACTGTCCTTTAAGTACAGGTGTTGCTCCTTACCTGCATTCTCTGATTTGCATTGCACCACAAGTATGTCAGTGCCAAAGAACTTCACTGACTACATTTCAAGTATTATAAAAGGCAACTTCTTTTCACTTTTATTTTATGTGTCTGAGTGTTTTGTACGCATGTATGTAAGCGTACCAACTGCATTGCAATGTATGCAAAGGCCAGAAGAGAAGAGGGCATCAGATCTCTGGAAGTAGAATTAGGACACTTGCTAGCTGCTGTGTGGGTACTGAGAACCAAACCCAGGTCTTCTGCAGGAGCCAGCAGCTATTAATCTCTGGAGGCCACCTCTCCAGTCCCTAAATGTCTATGCATGTTTAGAGCTTTGAAGAAATTTTACTCCTTGAAAAAGCTAGTTGGAAACTCTGCACCTAATGTATGTGTATTTAAGTAATAAAGTGTGGTAAGAGAGGGAGCGGAGGGGATGGGAGGGAGGGAGGGAGGGAGGCGAGGGTGAGGGAGAAGGGGGAAAGGAGAAGGGAGAGGGGAGCTGAAGAATAGATCAATGTACCAAAGTGATATAATTGCCGCAGAGGCCAGAGGGGGCTCAACCCCCTGGAACTGGTGTTGGGGACAGCTGTTAGCTGCCACCTGGGTCTGGGAACAAAAAAAGGCATATGCAAGAAACAGCCCGGATCTTAACACTATGAGAATATCGCAAGCACCTCCTTTGTTCTTAAATGACTCTTTCTTGTGTGGTTGGGGGTTGTTTTGTTTTGTTTTTGTTTTTTGAGAAAGAGCCTCTCTGTAGCCCCCATGCTGGTCTCTATCTATCCACCTGCCTCTGGTTCCCTCTGCTGGGATTAAAGTTGTACACCATGACACTCAGCCCAACTCAGGACCTCTTAATCCACCTTCTCCCCTTTCCCACTGACTTAAGTGGCAGCTGGGTTTCTCCAGAGCACTAGGTGCCTAGCTACTGCTACCTCGGCACTTACTGCTTGTACAGCACATTTACAGTATACTGTAGTATTGGTTTTCTGTCTCCCCAACTAGACCGTAAGCAACTTGATCATGGACACAGTGTCCCATTCTCTATTCCTTTATTTCTTTTTTTTTTTTTAATGTATACAAATGTAGTGCCTGCATGTAGGTTTGTGCACCCATGTGTGCAACGCCGTAGAGGTCGAAGAGGGTGTCGGATTCCCTGGGAACTGGAGTTCTCCGGAATTGGAGTTAAGAAGGTTCTCAGACGCCTGTGGGTGCTCGGGGATCAACCGGGTCCTCTGCAAGAGTAGTGTGGAACTCTAAACCACTGAGCCATCTCTCCAGCCCCCACAGTCTCAGTTCCTCTACCCTGCTTCAAAACCTAGTATACAGATAGATCTCTTCCAATTGTGGCTAAGTAAAATACAAAAGCACAGTTCTATCCTGAGTATTAAAGATTTAAAGCAGCTATTAACTTTTATTTAAATATTAAATCATCAAGTGTAAAAAAGGAAGGTAGCTTTTTAACAAGGGAGATAAGGAAGAAAAACCTCATCTTCCCCCCCATTCTTCTGAACACATGGACATCCTAGTATTTATTTTTTTTAATTTATTATTTTTATTTATTTTTTTTCCTTCCTTAGTATTCTTTTTTTAATTTTTTTATTAATTTTATCTTTCTTTATGGAAAAAAAAAAAAAAAACAATGGCTTACTGTGGGGATGGAGAAATAGCTCAGCAGGTAAGAGCACTGACTGCTCTTGCAGAAGACCTGGGTTCGATTCCCAGCACCCACATGGTTGCTAAGAACCATCTTTAACTCCAGTTCCTGAGGAATTTGACACCCTCTTCTGACCTCTGCAGCATCGCACAACAGGGGTGCACTTACCTACATGCAGACAGTACACTCATACACATAAAAATAAAAATAATAATAATAATAATTAAGTGGCACACACCTTTAATCCCAGCACTTGGGAGGCAGAGGCAAGCGGATCTTTGTGAGTTCAAGGCCAGCCTGGTCTACAATGTGAGTTCCAGGACAGCTGGGGCTACAGGGAGACCCTGTCTCAAAAAGACCAAAATAAATAAATAAATAAATAATAATTAAAAAAAGAAAAAAACAATGGCTTACTGTGATAGGATAGTGAACTACTATGATACAACAATGAAGCATTGTCCTGAGACAGTGGAGCAGTATGATGGGACAGTGGACCAACTACTATGATGCAAAATCAAGGATTATGATGAGACATGTAAGTACTGTGGTGGAATAGTGGGTGGCTATGATGCAACAATGGAGCATTGTTATTAGAAAGGGGAGTATTGTGATGGAACAGTGGGCCTCTGTGATGAAACAGTAGAACATTGTTATGAGAGAGTTGACCATTTTGATGCAACAATGGAGAGTTGTGATTGGATGCTGAATAATTTTAACACAACAATGGAGGATTGCAATAAGAGAGTGGAACAATTTGATGTGACAAGCAGCCACATTGATATGACAATGGAGCATTGCATTGACACAGGGGAGCATTGTGATATGTCACTAGACATGGTGATGAGGCTATAAAGCACTATGAAAGTACAGGGGACCATTTTGATGCAACAATGGAGGGCTATGATAGGATAATAGACCATTGTAATAGGACAGTGGACCATGGCAATGAGGCTGTGAAACACTGTGATAAGACAGGACCATTTCAATGCAACAACAGAGCTGGGCATGGTGGTGCACATCCTTAATCCCAGCATTCAGGAGGTAGAGGCAGGGGGATCTCTGTGAGTTCAAGTCCAGCCTGCTCTACAGAGCAAGCTCCAGGCCAGCTGGGACTAAAGGGATACCCTGTCTCAAAAAATACAAAAAAGAAAAAATCAATGCAACAACAGAGAGAATTGTGATGGGACAGTAGACCATTGTGATATAACAATGGAGAGGAAAAACGTTTAGAAGTTCTAGAATACCATTTTAATGAGACAGTGGCCCACTATCTCATAATGGTCCAATAACCTATCACAATGTTCCATTTTCACATCACAGTGTTCCACTGTCCCATTACACAATGATCCATTGGCCATATCACCATGCTTCAGGGTCTCAACACAGTGATTCGATTTCCTATCACAGGGCACCCCTTTCTCATCAAAATTCTCCATTGCCACAATAAAATGTTCCACTGTTTTATTAAAATGTTTCATTTTTCCATCACAGTGGTCCACTGTCTCGTCACGATACCCCCTCCATTCTTACATCACAATGTTTCTTTGTCCTAACACAAAGCACCAATGTCTCATCACAGTAATTCATTGTTGTATCTCATGCCCCCACAGTTTCATCACAATGCTTTACTGTCTCATCACAATGTTTTACCATCTCATCATAATACTCCAATCTCTTATCACCGTGCTCCAATTTCAAATCATTGTAGTCCACTGTTGCATCATATGCTCCAGTAAATAATAATAATGCTTCATTGTTGCATCACAGTGGCCAACTTCCTTCATCAATTCTCCAACCAAAATTCTCCACTTTCTCATCACAGTACTCTATTGTTGAATCACAATAGTCCCCTGACCTATCACATTGGTCTATTTCATTATAATGCTCCAATGTTCAGTCATAATGATCCACTGACTATCTTAGTACACCATTGTCTCATTACAATGATCCACTGTCCCATAACAATGCTTTTCTGTCTTACCACAGTGGGCTTACATCAATTCTTACATCAATATGGTAGACTGTAACATCACAATGTACATTGTTTTGTCATATTACTCCATTATTATATAACAATGGTCCACTGTTCTATCACATGCTCCACTGTCTTATCACAATGGATAATTGTCATCACAATATTCCACCCTCTCATCACAATGCTCTATTGTTACTTCATATTGGTCTACTGCCCCATCATATGCTCCATTGACTCATGACAATTATTCATTGTTTTAGGAAATGGGCCATTGTCTTACCACAATGAATAATTGTCATCACAATATTCCACCCTCTCATCACAATGCTCTATTGTTACTTCATATTGTTCTACTGCCCCATCATATGCTCCATTGACTCATGACAATTATTCATTGTTTTAGGAAATGGGCCATTGTCTTATCACCATTACAGACTATCTTACTGTAATGCTCCAATCTTTCATCACAATGTTCAATTATTTTTTTTGTCTTTTTGAGACAGGGTCTCCCTGGAGCCCCAGCTGTCCTGGAACTCACTCTGTAGACCAGGCTGGCCTTGAACTCACAGAGATCCACCTGCCTCTGCCTCCCAAGTGCTGGGATTACAGGCGTGCGCCACCACGCCCAGCTTAATGTTCAGTTTTTACATCACAATTCTCCACTGGATTCTCAACATGCTCCACAGTCTTATCACAATGGTTTATTGTCCATCACAAAGCTCCACTGTCTCATCACAAAACTCCATTGTTGCATAACAATGATCCAATATCCTATGACAATATTCCACTGTCCTATCACAATTATATACTATTTCATCACAGTGCTCTAGTCTTTCATCACAATGGTCAATTTTTACATCACAATTCTCCTCTGGACTCTTCATCATGCTCCACAGTCTTATCACAATGGTTTATTGTCCATCACAGTGTTCCACTGTCTTATCACAAAGCTCCATTGTTGTACCACAATATCCCATGAGAATGCTTTCTTTTTACATCACAATAGCCAATATCCTAATAAAATGATCAATTTTTGCACCAACAGTCCACTGTTCCATCATAATTGTATTGTTTACATTGTTCTATCAAAATTCTCCCCTTTCACATCACAGTTCCCCTTTGTTACATCAAAATAGCCAACTCCCCTGTCACAATGCTCCACTGCTACATCACAGTGGTCAACTTTCCAAAGACAATGCTCCACTGTCTCACCAGAATGCTCCATTGAACCACAGTGGTCCACTTTCCCATCAAAATGGGGACTCTATCATCACAATGTTCCATTTTGCATCACAATGGTCCACTGTCCTATCCCAAAGTGCACCTGTCTCAGAAAAATTGTCCATTGTTCCATCAAATGCCCCACTGTCTCATTTAGACGGTTTATTGTCCATTACACTGATCCACAGTCTCATCACAACTCTCCATTGTTGCATCACAATGGTCCAATGTCTTATGATGGTGCTTCATTTTTACATCACAGTGGTCCAATATCCCATTACAATGCTCTGTTTTTGGACCACAGTGGTCCACTATCTCCTCACAATGATGCACTGTTGCATCAATTGCCAATTGTCAATCGTACCATCACGATGCCGCAGTGTCTTGTCAAACTGCTTCTTTGTCATGTCACCATGATCCATTGGCCCATCTCATCTTCCACTGTGTCATCAAAATGCTCCAACTTTGCATCACAAAGGCCCAATTTTCTACCACAGTGCTTCTCTCTATCATTATACTATCTCACAAAAATATCCCTCTGCATTTATTATTACATCACAATGGTCCATTCCCCCATCACATGCCCCACTATCTCAAGATGATGCTCCATTTCTACATCACAATAGTATATTTCTTAAAATAATTGTCTCCCTGGAGCTGGAGAGATGGCTCAGCTGTTAAGAGCACTGACTGCTCTTGAGGAGGACCCAGGTTTGATTCCCAGTACCCACATGGCAGCTAAGAACCGTCTTGGGCCACACGTGATGGCACGTGCCTTTAATCTCAGCACTCAGGAGGCAAAGGCAGGAGGATCTCTGTGAGTTCAAGGTCAGCCTGGTCTACAGGGCAAGCTCCAGGCCAGCTAGGACTAAAGGGAGACCCTGTCTCAAAATAATAATAATATAATAATAATAATAACAATTGTCCCCTCTCCCATCACAGAACTTCACTGTCTCATCACAATGTTTCATTGTTTTGTCACAATGGCCCACTGTCCCATCTCATTGCTGCCTTTCTCATAACAATGCTCCTTTTTTGCATCACAATGGTCCAGTGTCCCATCACAATGCTGCTGCCCTGTTTTATCACAACCTTTTATTTTACCAACACTGTTCACCATTATTCTAATACAATGTTCCTGTCTCATCATAATGCTCGATTGTTGCACCAAAATAGTTCACTGTTCCACCACAATCTCTGCTGACTGATCACAATGGACTATTGTTACATCATAATGGTCAATGGTACTATCATGATGCTACACTGTTTCATCAAAATGCTCCTTTATGACACAATGGCCCACAGTCTCATCACATGCTCTACAATGTCATCACAATGCTGTGTTATTGCATCACAAATGTCCACTGTCTTATAAAATGTTTCACTGACTAATTACAATGATATACTATCACATAAAAAATGCTCCCTGCTCTCCATAATTATGTCACAATGGTCCACTCTCTAATCACAATGGTCTCTTTATCAGTGTCCCACAGTCTCATTGCAATTCATCATTCCTCCATCACAATGGTCCATTGCGCTATCAGGTGCTTCATTTTCGCATCACAAATGTCCACTCTCACATCACAATCCTTCAGTGTCTAATCACAAAGTCCAAATGTTATATCACAGTGGTCCAGTATCTTGTAAAAATGTTCCACTCTCTCAACACAATGGTCCACTGTCACATCTCAATGCTCTACTCTCTAATCCCAATGCTCCCTTGTCAAACCCCAGTGGTCAACCTCCCTAAAACAGTGTTCATGTTACATGACAGTGGTCCACTGTCCCATCTCAATGCTGTCCTGTCACATCACAATGTTTTATTATTCCATCATAGTGAACTACTGATCCTTCACAATTCTCCCATTTCATCAAAAGGCCCCAGTGTTAAATCACAATAGTTCATTGTCCCATCACAATGTTACACTGTCATATCACAGTCCTCCACTCTTACAACAAAGTTGTCTACTATCATCAAAATTCTCCTGTTAGATCACAATGGTCTACTTTCCTATCACAATGCTCTACTGTCTGTTACAAGGGAATATTGTGCCACCAAAATGCTTCCCTATCTCCGTTGTTACATCACAATGGTCTACTCTCTCTACATATGCTCCACCATGTCATGAAAATGCTCCATTGTAGCATTACAGTGGTCCTCTCTCCCATCACAGAGCTCCACCCTTCCATCACAATATTCCACTGTTGCATCACAATGCTTCACTGTCATACCACAATGGTCCTGTATCCTACCAAAGTGCCCTACTGTCTCATCAGTTTTCCATTGTTGCACCCAAATGGTCCAATATATTACAATGTTTCAATGTTACATAATGATGAGGCTTCTTGCATCACAATGCTCACCTATCTCATCACAGTACTCCACTGTGACATCACAGTGGTCAAAAATCACATTTCAGGGCTGGAGAGATGGCTCAGCAGTTAAAAGTACCAACTGCTCTTCCAGAGGACCCAGGTTCAATTCCCAGCACCCACATGGCAGCTAAGAACCACCTCTAAGCCAGGTGTGGTGGTGCATACCTTTAATCCCAGCACTTGGGAGGCAAGAGGCAGGTGGATCTCTGTAAGTTTAAGGCCAACCTGGTCTACAGAGCGAGTTCCACGCCAGCTGGGGCTATAGGGAGACCCTGTCTCAAGAAGAAAAATAAATCACATTTCAATTCTTCCTTGTCTCATCAAAATGGTCTACTGTCCCATTACAAATCTCCACTGGTTTACCTATCACAATACTCCCATGCCTCACCACAGTGATCCACAGTCCCATCAAAATACACCATCGTTACATTGCAGTGGTTCACTGTGTCCTCATAAAATGTTTCATGATTGCTTCACAATGGTCCACTATTCCTTGACAAATGATTCAGTCTCTCATCATAATGCTCCATTGTTACATAATACTGGTCCACTGTGACATCACAGTTCTTCATTGTCTCATCACAGTGCTACATTTTTGTAACACAATGGTCCAATATCCTATCACAATGTTTCATTTTTGGAACATTACTGTAGCTAAAAAGAGGTCACCTGTGTCTGCATTGTGCTAAATTATCTGCTTGTCTATTTACACAGAAACCTGGCCCTAGGCGGGGTTTGCCTGCATTAGCAACCCGGTGAGACAGCCCTGGGATTAACGACTCTAACAAGTACTCATGATATTTACAGAACATGAGGCAGGGAGTCTGAAAGCAGAACCCTGAGATATGATGTTACTCTGGGTATAAAAACAGAATGCTGTGGATGAATAAACAGATTCTTTTCACCATCAGACAGGAACCTCCAGCCGTTATCATGTGTGTATTTAGCCCATCAGGCTAAAGTGGTGTTTGCTGGCAGAATTTGGCTGGGGAAAATCAATCAGATGCCAGCCTGGCAAGTCCAGTGAGTGTAATCAGCATGATCACTGGTGTGTGGTAAGTGCGTGCCAGTGGAATTTAGGCTATAGAGCACTAAGCAAGCTGCAGCCTGGGGGTTCCAGGAGTGGCGATAGGGCACTGCCTGGTGTAGATGTTAGATGAGGACAGGTGGGCTTGGGAGAGGTTATCAGCCTTTGGCCCTAAGGTTTAAGGATAGCTGCTAGTGACTGCCTATCGTTCCTTTTCCCTTTTCCCTTTAATCCAGTGGTCAAGGTTTGTGCATCAACCGCCAAGTGTGGTTGGAGTGAGAACTGTCAAGTGGTGCCCAACCATTGGGAAATTTACAACTTGGGTGAGTTAGACCCCTACAAAATGGCAAATTTACTCTGGGATATAATTTTCAGCCCTGCCTTCTGCCTGCTTGTTGTGGGAGTAACAGTGTTTGAGTTCTGGGTTCATAGGAAGAGGCAGGACATGGGTTCCCTCATGACATCAGCCAACGCTAATATTGTAAACAAGGAGTCCTATACACCAACCCTCTGGCGGGGTAGGAGGTCTTTGGGGCCTGTGGCCTTCCCAGGTGCTGGCTGCAGAGTGGGGTCTCAGAGGGTCCCCTGAAACCTTGGCACATTTGAGAGGCTGAGGCCTGCCTGCTTGAGCACTGCGGCTGGCCATGCCCATGCCCTCTCCTGGGAACTCTGGTAGGCTGGCTGAGGATAGGTGCTTGGCACTTTTCTCAGGGAGACTGAGGCAATGACTCATGTCTTTTTGCCTGGGACTCCAGAATCATTAGAATCACAGCTGCCAAACCCTGTCCCAGACACCATCACAGCTGAATATTTTTCACAATCTGCAGAAATAACACCATAAATCTTCTACTAAATTAGAAGCCAAATTTAAAAGGTCATATTATCTATGTTGTATAACTAACCAAAATCATCTTTTACAATGTGTTAAGGTAAAAATTTGATCTAATTTAACTAAAATCTTTGTAAGTAACTTCTTGTCTTTCTTAGAACAATTTGGCCCAGAACCACAAATGAATGGAGTCAGTTCTGGTCTTTGGACTCTCTCTGAACCTTGGCCTCTAAGGAAAGGGAAAGATGAAAAGGGACAGGACAGGTATAGATTAGAAATAAAACCAGACTAGGATTCAGCATAGGGAAAAAATTAGGGTCATATAGGGACTGCCAATTGGCCAAGAGATGGCCCAGGAGATTAGCAAATGAGCTTCAGCGGTTTGTGTGTTACCAAAACACATATTCAAATTGGATATATACCCCTGCAACAAACTTGTAAAATAATTTCGTGTGTTCTTCATTAAATACTAACCAATAATGTAACTTCTCTCCTCTCTTACAGGTCAACTTAATATTGTCTTTTCTTTATTACATGTGTATGTATGTATACATGTATGTATGTATGTGTGTATGTGTGCATGCACATATGTGTATAAATATGTGTGTTTATGTTCTAATGTTAACAATTCTTATAAATCATTGATGTATAATATTATTATAAAACCAGCAAAACCTGCCTCTGAGTTGAAATTAATCAACCAAATATATGATTAATTAATCAGTCAAATATATGATTCAATTTCAACAAAATTATGGTTTAATTGGCTTTGTTAAAATTAACTAGAGGTGTTATTAAGCATTCTAATGGACTTGTATTGCTGGAAAGAAAAGTATTGGTCTCGCTGAGTCAAGCAAGACTCATTACTACTCCACACCTGCCTGGAAGACATTGTACAGCTAGTGGCTGCCAAAGTTACCCCAAACCTAATTGGCTATTAGCCCACTTTTTAGGGGGAATAACATGTCTCGCATTAAACCTTTAGTAATTAAAAACAGTATAAAAAAAAGCCTTAGTACTTAGACTAATATGCCATCTAAATATTTGTATCTGTGCCCACAGAGTAACTTGTCATGATAATCAATGCCACTTAAATAATTTTGCTGCCAGGTGTGGTGGTGCATGCCTTTAATCCCAGCACTCAGGAGGCAGAGGCAGGCAGATCTCTGTGAGTTCAAGGCCAGCCTGGTCTATAGAGCGAGTTCTAGGCCAGCTAGGACTAAAAGGAGACCCTGTCTCAAATAAATAAATAAATAAATAAATAAATAAATAAATAAATAAATAAATTTGTTGTCTCACTACTTGCTTGTTAGTAGGATTAAACAAAGGATTCTTAAATAAACCATCAACCCATGGAATGAAACAGCTTGGAGAGACCAGAGTTCAAAGTGACACCTCAAAGAAAATAGACTCCTTTACTTATCCACATCTGCCCCTCATCCTCGGAGGCCCAGGGATCAGATGCAGAAGAGGGAGCGCAGTAGAATATAAGGACTGAGGAGATGGGGAAATTCCCAAGATCTCAAAAAATGGACTGGACCTTTATTTGATCAGCATGCTTGGACTCTGGGGACTCCAGGTTGTACAGATCTTAGACATGAATAACTACTAACTATATTTATGTAAAGGTTGCTTATATATACTGCCCATGTTCAATTTGGTTCAAGTCAGGTTTGTTTGAGATTAATCGGTCTTATCCCAAAAAATAAAACACTTAGTTCTGCCTTTCTATCTGCCCTTATGCTCAAGAAACAAGTTTGAGAGGCTGGCTATTCAAAGCTTAGGTTCCTTTGAGATGTTAACTGCCTCACACAAAAAAAATAACTTAAAAAGGGGGACATTACCATGTTCCCCTGTCCTACCACAATGCTCCATTTTTTGGACCAATGCTCCATTGTATCATGGCAATGGTACACTTTTGCATCACATTGATCCAATGTTGTGTCATAATCACATACATCACAATTGTCCATCGTCCTGAGACATGCTACACAATGGTCCACTGGCCTATTTGTAATTCTACACTCTCAACCAAATTGTCCACTGTCTCATCACAAAGTTCCGCTTTCTCATAACAATTCTCTGCTATTACAGCAAAATGGCCAATTGTTAATTCACAATGATACCTTGTCTCATTGTAATGGCCCATTTCTCACCACAAAGGTTCACTGTCCCATCACATGATCCACTGTCTAATTCCAATGCAACATTGTTACAACAGATATTCAGCTGTCTCATCACAATACTCCATTGCTACATCACAGTGGTACACTGTCCTATCACCATGGTCCGACTAAGTGCTCCACTGCTTCATCATGATGCTCCATTGTTGTATCTTTATTTTATTTTATTTTATTTTTTTTTTGGTCTTTTTGAGACAGGGTCTCCCTGTAGTCCCAGCTGTCCTGGAACTCACTCTGTATACCAGGCTGGCCTTGAACTCACAAAGATCCGCCTGCCTCTGCCTCCCGAATGCCATTGTTGTATCTTAATCATTCACCCTCCTATCACAATGCTGTACTACACACTCCTGCAGTCTAATGTAATTCTCTCTTGCTGGGGATGGGGGAGCAGCTGCCCCTGGCTACCTGGGAAGCTGGCACTTTGTCATAGGTGCTGTCTGCAACCCAATCTGATTCTTAGCCTGGGGTACAGAACACCACCCCATCTGTCTGTGCCACCTTCACCAGTCCAGGGGCTGATAGCTCCCAGGACTGGAATTTCAGACTAGTGCCTGATTGGCTACCTCTACAACCGATGGCGAATCACACTCACCAGTCATGGAGCTGCTAGCTCCAATGCTGGACATTTCAGGCTAGTGACCTGATAGGCCCCCTTCCAGCCACACGCTAGCCCACGACACTCGAGACGCAGGCCTGCTTCTGCCTACACATGCGTAAAGTAACTGACTCAGAGATCTTGTCAGGTGGTAATGAAGATCCATTTATTGTATGTTGCGAGTCACTTTTTTTTTTTTTTTGCAAGTCACTTTTATAGGCTGAATAACGTCATCTCTTAGGGCCAATTCCAGACCCCCTGCATCATGTGCTGCTGGGTCACAAGTTACTGCCCTCACATGGGAAGGGGTCAGAAAAGTCTCATGACTTCTACCTGTACCTGGGCTGGAAAGCTAGCCCATTCATACCTAACCCAAACTGGATTTTCCTACACAGTGCCACACTGTGTAAACACAATACTCCACTGTCTAAATATAATGGTCCACAGTCCCATCTCAGTGTTCCATGTCTCATCACAATACTCAGTTGTTACATCCCATTTGTCCTCTGTCCTATCACAATGCTGTATTATGACATCAGTGTGATATTAACAAATGCTCCCCTGTCTTGTTACAGTGTTCCATTGTTGCACGCAGTGGTCTGCTGTAACATCACAGTGTTCCAGTTTTGCATCACAGTGTTCCTTGCCCCATGACAAAACTCCACTGTCTCATCACAATTATCCATATTTTAAAAAATTATTTTATTTATTATTTTTATTTTATGTGTATGAGTACTCTTCCTGAATGTACATAAGTGCACCCATGTCATGCAATGCCCACAGAGGTCAGAAGAGAGCATCAGATACCCCTGGAACTGGAGTTATGGATGGTTGTCAGCTGCCATGTGGATGCTGGAAATCAAATCTGGGTCTTCTGCAAAAGCAACCAGTGCTCATAACTGCTGAGCAATCTTTCCGCCCAAACAGACTGGCCAGTAGAGATCAGACACCTCTGGAGATAGGGATACTCAGTGAGAGGCAGAGCTACGCATGGATACAGTGACTCTTCCCAGCCAGCTAGCTGACCTAGGGGAGGGCTAAGGGCTCAGAAGTGGGAAGTGCCAGGGGCAGCTCACTCTCCGCTCCCACCAGCACCATCTTGTGCGGATCATCCTGGAGAGACCCGCCTGGGATGAAGGAAGCACCAGAAGGGGCTTTCTAAGTGAAGCTTCCCCACTGGCTCTGCAGGAAAACTCATTACACTCGCTGGCACTCCCCTAACTGAAGTTTTTAGAGACTCTGTTCCTCCCTCATCTGTCCCTTGAGTCTGCAGGTCAGGGAAGGAGACAGGACACCAAAATGGCCACCAAACCGTGCACACTGCTCTCCTAGGAAGGAAAGTTATCTGCAACCCATCCGCATCATTGTCCATAGATGTATTACAATGGTCCACATGATTACCACAATGTTCCATTATTAACTGACAAAGGTCCTCTGTCCTAACACATGCTACATGTCTTCTAAAAATAATCCAGTGTCCCATCACAATGCTCCACTGTCTCATCACAATGCTACATTGTTGCATCTCAAAGGTCCATTGTCCTATCACATTGCTCCAAATGTCATATTACAATGGTCCATGGTCCCATTGCAATTTTCCACTGTCTCATCACAGTGAACCATTTTCCATCACAGGGTCCATTCTCCCATGACTATACTCCACTCTCATCAGAATGCTCCTTTGTTGCATCCCAGTGATCTACTGCCCTATAACAATGTTCCACACTCTCTCATCACAATGCTCCATTATTGTATCTGAATGGTCCTCTATCTTCTCCTGTTACAATGCCACTCTTTCTAAACACAATGGTACACTGTTCCATCATAATGCCTCAATATCTCATCACAATACTCTATCATAATGCTTCATTAATGACAGTATTGTGATATACAGTCATGCTCCCTTGTCTCAGTACAATGTTCCATTGATGAAACACCATGGTCCACTGTACCATCACAGTGCTCCCCTATGTCATCACATTGTTCCAGTATTGCATCACAGTAGTCCTTATCCAAAGTCCACCATCTCATTACAATAGTCTGGGGGGTGGGGGGTTGGAGGGGCTGGCATTTTTTGAGGCAGATTCTCTCTGTAGCCCCTGCTAGCCTGGAACTCACTGTGTAGACCAGACTGGCCTTGAACTCACAAAGATCTGCCTGCCTCTGCCTCCTGAGTGCTGGGATTAAAGGCACATACCACCATGCCTAGCAATAGTCCATTTTTATACCACAGTGGTCCACTGTCCTATCAAAATGCCCCATTGTTGGCCGGTGTGGTGGCACACAGCTTTAATCCCAGCACTTAGGAGGCAGAAGCGGGCAGATCTCAAGAGTTCAGGGCCAGCCTGATATACATAGCAAGCTCTAGGCCAGCTGGGACTAAAGGGAGATACCTTCTCAAAAAGAGCAAAAAATAATAATACATAAATAAATAAATAAAATATTTCTAAATGGAAGATTGTCTCAACATAGTGTTCCATTGTCTCAACACAATGGTCCACAGACCTATCACAATTCTTTATTTCTCATCATAATGAACTACTGTTCCATAGCAGTGGTCCCAACACATACTAAACTGTGTTTCATGATTACCTGTCTCACTACAGTGCTCCACTGTCTCGTCACAGTACTCCTTTGTTGCTTCACAGATGTTCACTTTTTCATCACAGTCCTCCATAGCTATAGTACAATGGTCCACTGTACCACAGGTGCCACACTATCTCATGACAGTGCTCTGTTACTACATCACACTGGTCCACTCTCCCAGTACCATGCTCCACTCTCCTATGACAATGCTCCTTTATTGAATAACAATAGTCTATTTTCCTATCAAAATCATCCACTGTCTCATCAGAATTTGCTCTCTAATCACATTGCTCTATTGTTACCAGAGAATGATTCACTGACCTATCACAATGCTCCTCTTTCTCATAGAAAATCTCCACTGTTACATCAAAAGGGTCCATTGTTCAATCACAGTGATACTTTGTCTCATCACAATGCTACATTTTTCAACACAAATGTCCACTGCCTCATCACATACAATGCTACATTTTTCAACACAAATGTCCACTGTCTCATCACATACTCCACTTTCTGATCCCAATGCACCATTGTTACATCAAAATGGTCCACTGTCCTACCCATGCTAAACTGTCTCATCACAAAGATCCAATGTCCCATCACAATGCTCTACTGTCTCATCACAGTGCTCCATTGTTTCATCACAGTGTTCCATTGCCCTACCACAATGGGCTTCAATCAATTAACAGTGCTCCGCTGTCTTATCCCAATGCTTCGTTGTTGCTTCCCAATGGTTAACTGTCCTATCACAATGCCACACTCTCTAAATACAATGGTCCACTGTCCCATTACAATGCTCCACTGTCTTCTCACAATGCTCAACTTTTACACCACAATTGTTCACTGCTCTATCACGATACTACATTAAGGCATCGCAGTGGTCGATGGTCCCAAATCAAAGCTCTATTACCTCATCAATATGCTCTATGCTTGCAGCATAATCTTCCACTGTTCTATCACAATGTTCCCCTGTTTCATGCCAATGCTACATCATTGAATGTTCCAATATCTCATTACAATACTCCATTATTGTAATCTAAGGGCTCACTGTCCAATTACAAGGTTCCATTGTTGTATGCCAATTGTCCACTATCTTAATACAGTGTTCCAATTTTGCATAATAATGGTCCTTTGTTCCATCAAAATATTCTGTTGTCTGATAACAATGCTTATTTCATCATAACAGTAGACTTTCTTATCCCAAACTCCATTCTTATATCACATGGTTCTCTTCCCCATTACAATACTTTCTGGTTTACAACAGTGCTTAGTTGTTGCACTACAATGCTTCATTGTCTCTTAAATTGCTCCACTGCTGCATAGCTGTGATACACTGTCACATGAAAAATCTCCACTGCATATCACAGTGCTCCTTCATTGCATCCCAATGATCCTCTGTCCTATCACACTGTCCCATTGTTGACTCATAGTGGTTCACTGTCCCATCACACTGCTACACTGTCTCACACAATGATCTTTATGTCATCATAATGATCCACTGTCATTTTGCTAACTTCGCATCACAGTAGTCAACTGTCCCATTAACGCTCCCCTGTTATTAAAATGCTCCACCATTCCCTCCAAATGTACTCTGTCCTTTCACAGTGCTCCACAGTCTCAGCACCATATCCACAATCCTCCTTTCTCTTAAGAATGTTCTATTGTTCCATCACTGTGGTCCACTGTCACATGAAAATGTCCCACTATCACATAACAATGTTCCATTTGTCCATCATAATGGACAAATGTCCCTACAAAAGCTACCCTGTCTCATCACAATGGTTAACTCACCCATAACAATGCTCCAATGTCTCATACAGGTGCTCAATTTTTGCTTCAGAAATGTTCACATTCTCATCACAATGCCCCATTGTTATATCACAATAGTTTACTGTCCCATCACATGCTCCACTATCTCTGATAATGCTGCATTTTTGCCATACATAATCATACTCCACTCTTTCATTATGATGCTTCTTTTTTGCATAACAAGGTCTACTGTCCTATCATAATGGTCTGCTGTCAAATCACAATGGTCTACTCTCTGATCACACTGTTTCTTTGTTACATCAAAATAGATACCCTGATCCACAACAGTGCTCCACTGTCTCAACACAGTAGTCCATAGCCCTATCACAATGTTTCCCATTTCATAAAAATTCTGAATTACATCAAAATGGGGCATTAACCAAACAGTGATATTTTCTTGTCACAGTGCTCCAGTTTTTCATCACAAAGGACATATGTTCCATTCTCATCACAATGGTCCACTATCCTAACCTCTGCTATATGTCTCATGACGAAAGTACACTTTCTCATCACAAACTTTCACAGTCTCATCTCAGCACGGTATTGTTGCATCCCAGTGTTCCACTGGTCTATCACAATGCTCCTTTGTCTCATTATAATGGTTCATGATCCCATCACAGTGCTCCATTGCTGCATCTCAATAGTCACCATCCTACCACAATAGTTTACACTCCAATAAAAATGCTCCATCATTGCATCCCAAAGTTCACCTGTCCTATCTCAATGCAACATTCTCTAAACAAATTGTCCACTGTCCCATCACAATGCCTCACTACTGCATCACAATGGTGCACTGTCCTATCCCAAGCCTCATGTGAGATCCACCTGCTTTTGACTCCTTAGTGCTGGGACTAAAGTAATGTCACCTCACCAGGCTCAAATTGTGTGTGTGTGTGTGTGTCTTTTTTTTTTTTTTTAGACAGATTCTCCCTATAGCCCCAGCTGGCCTAGAATCCCTATGTAGACAAGGCTGGCCTTTAACTCACAAAGATCCACCTCCTCTGCTTCCCAAGTGCTGGGATTAAAGGTGTGTGTCACCATGCCCAGCTCCAGGCTCCACAATATTCCCCTCTTTTGCCTTTTAAGAGTGTTTAATGTTGCATCACCTGGTCCACTGTTCAAACCTTCACAATGCTCCATTGTTTATTACAATGCTTTACTACCTCATGGAATGCTCCATTGTTACATCCCAAGGGTCTACTCTCCTGTCACAGTGCTCCATAGTTATAGCATGGTGTTCCACTCTCAATACTTCATTGTCTAACACAATGCTCAATTTTTAATCACGGTGGTCTACTCTCCTGTCTATGCTACATTATGACATAATTTTGATAGTGATACATGCTTCCTTGTCTTATTACAATGCTCCATTTTTGCATCACAGAGTTCCACTCTACCATGACAAACCTCCTTTGTCTCATCCAATATTCCTGTTCTGCAGCACAGTGGTCCTTATCCCATGTTGCAGAGAATTTTCTTCCTGGGTGGGGAGGAGGATGTCCACACTCAATACCCACACATGTAGTGTCCCACCCCATCTCTGCCACTTTCAGTTCCCCAATTAATATGCAAAGCAAGGAGTGGACTCTCCAATCTTAGACTAGAGAATTTATTAGGCTTGTCTACAAAGTGATGGAAGTAAACATACATTCACTAGCCAGACAGAAGTTCTCCTTTCTCAACATGGCTACCCAGAGTCCTGGCATGAACTCTGTACCCTACACCCATGATGGTGAAATGGCCAGAGAGCCCCAGGCCCACACAGAGGGCTTTTATATGCCTCAGTGGTATCCCAAAGTTCTGTGTGCTTTCCTGCAAGCATAGTGGGAATCCCAGCATCACAGGAACCTCACTGTGGGCTCAACTTTGCCCTCAGCCCCTCCCTTTAAGTAAACCAGATGCCATCTTTGTAGTTCTGCAGCTTGTCCTGTGATGAATCCATTTCAAAGGAGATACACTCTATTCCCACATGAGAAAGCTCCACTATCACAGAATAATGGTCCATTGTTCTATCACAATGGCCCAATCCCCTATCACAAGGCTCCATTGTTAACTCACATCGGATCCTCTCTCCTAACATATGCTTCACTCTCTCATCACAGCATTACACTCCCTTATCACAATGGTCCTGTGTCTCTTCACAATGCTCACTATTGCACCTCAAGTGTCTACTGTCCTATCACAATGGTCCCCATTCCCATCACAATTTCAATTGTCTCATCACAATGCAACATAGTTCCACCACAATGTTCCACTGTCTCACCACAATCCTCCATTGTTTCATGACATTCCACCATCTCATTACAATGCTATGTTTTTGCATACAATGGTCCACTATCCCATCACATGCTCCACTACTTCATGACAATCCGAAATTGCATCAAATGGTACACCATTGTGCTCCAAAACTCTTCCCTGTCTAATCACAGTTCTTCAGTTTTGCAGCACAGTGGTCCACTATCCCATCAAAATGATCCCCCACCCTATCACAATGCTCTGATTTTAATATTTTATTTATTATTTTATCTTATGTGTATTAATGTATTGCCTGCATGTAGGTAGGGGCACCCATGTTATGCAATGCCTGCAGAAGACAGAAGAGGATGTTGACTACCCTGGAACTGGACTTATGGATGGTCAGCCACCATGTGGGTGCTGGGAATCAAACCTGTGTCCTCTGCAAAAGCAGTCAGTGCTCTTAACCACTGAGCCATTTCTCCAGCCCACACAATGTTCCGTTTTTGCATCTCAATGATCCACTCTCCTATCACAATGGACCTTAGTCCTCTCACAATTGTCTATTGACAAAACACAGTTGTACACTGTCCTATCACCTGTTTCATTACAATGCTACAATGTTGCCTCACAGTGGTCCACTGTTACAATTCTCTATGCTCTCATCACAATGCTCCATTGTTGCATCACGATGGACCACGTTCCTGTCAAAATGCTCCACTGCTGCAACACAACAGCATACTGTACCATCACAATATTTCACCATTTCATCACAATGTTCCATTCTTTCATCACAGTGTTCCACTGTCTCATCACAATGCTCCACTGTCACATCACAATGTTCCACTATCTCATCACAATACTTCATTGTTACATCACAATGGTCTAGTAACAGCATAATGCTCCACTGTCTCATCAAAATAGTCCAATTCTAAGCAGGGCATGGTGACACACGCCTTTAATCCCAGCACTTGGAAGGCAGCTGCTGGTGGATCTCTGAGTTCAAGGCCAGCCTGGTCTACACAAGGAGTTCCAGGCTAGCTGGTGCTAGAGGGAGACTGTGATGGTTAATCCTGGGTGTCAACTTGACTGGACTAAGGAACAAATAAGAGAAAAGGGTCTTCTGATTGGACCACCTCAACCCGGATGGCCCACCCCAAATGTGGGTGTTACCTTCTGCCGGCAGGCAGTATTTAAGGCCACAGCAGCGGGAGCTGGTCCCTTTTTTTTCCTCCTGCGGCTTGCTTCTCTCATCTGGTGAGTTTGTCTTGCTGCTGTGATCAACCTTTCGGATCCCAGCGTGTACTGAGACTGGCAGATCTCCTGGAATCCATTCGGGCCTTCAGCACTAGACTGGGACTCCTGAGACATCCAGCCTTGCGGACTGAGCAGTTCCCTGGATTCCCGGCCTCTCCAGTTCGGCGCTACTGTTGAGCTCCGTCACGTGAGCAAATCAATAAATTGTATATAGTTATATATATTCATCCTGTTGCTTCTGTTTCTTTAGAGAACCCTGACTAATACAGATTTTGGTACCAGAAGTGGTTCTAGAGAAACAGAATTGAAAGGATGAATTTCTTTAGTGGGCTTGGTAGCCTCTGGAGCCAGCTCTCCAACCCAATGAAGCCTAGAGTTACTGAAGGCTCTCCTGGTGGCATGAAGAGGAATGATAATCCTTGGTGCAGACTATTTGATCTAATTATGAAGATAGATCCATTTGACTCACCTAACTCACCTCTTGTGAGAAGCAAGGAATTTAGTGACTCTATATATAAAACGTTCGAGAAATTGCAGAAAAATCAGGAAAATAATGATGTTGCCTTGTTGCTCCTAGCATGTCTGGATAAACTGTTAGACGAAAATATGGAGCTCGGTGATAAAAATGACCAGCTCCGGATTCGAAACAACAGTTTAAAGGTTTCCAAGTGTGCTCTGGAAGAGAATCTTCTCTCCAGCAGCCAAAGAGCTAAAGCAGCAGAAAATCAAGCTGGAGCCCTTATTATACGGTTGGCTGATTTACAACGCAAATTTAATTCCCAGCCACGAAAAGTGTCAGCAGTTAAAGTGAGAGCACTGGTGGGGAAAGGGTGGAACCCTGAAACTTGGGATGGAGATGTGTGGGAGAACTATGATGATGAGGATTTTGAACCCTCGGATTCTGAGGGATTTTCTTTATCTGAGGAATTAACCTCCCCACCCTCAGCAGAGAATCCACACCCTGCAGATCCCTCCTCCCCACCCTTGCCTGAGGAAATTAATCCCCCCCTCCCAGTGGGAGCTGATGTCCCTCAGGGCCCAACAATTGTTGCCTCTAGACCTATAACCAGATTGAAGTCTAAGCAAGCCCCTCAAGGTGAGATAGAAAGTGTGGTCCACGAGGAGGTGCGATATACTACTAAAGAAATTAATGAGTTTGCTGATTCATTCCGGCAGAAGCCTAAGGAATATGTGTGGGAATGGATTTTAAGGGTGTGGGATAATGGTGGAAGGAATATAAAATTGGATCATACTGAGTTTATCGATATGAGCCCACTGAGTAGAGATTCTAGGTTTAACATGGAAGCTCGAGCAGTTAAAAAAGGTGTTAAAAGTTTATTTGAATGGTTGGCTGATGTATTTATTAAAACATGGCCTACTAACAGCGAGTTAGAGATGCCTGATATTCCTTGGCTTAGTATTGATGAAGGGATTGTGAGGGTCAGGCAGATGGGCATGCTCGAGTGGATTCGAAGTGTAAAACCACATTCTCCACAATATGAGGACCCAGAGGACATGCCACTCACTGAATTTATAAGATGGAAAGTACTGAGAGAGACACCAGAACATTTGAAGAGCTTTGTTTTTGCTCTATTTCTTATGCCAGATCTTACAGTTAGAGAAGTTGTGGCTCGTTTGCATAAATTAAATGTACACGTAGTAGGTCTAACAGGACCTCAGGGTAGGCGTCAGGTGGCAGCACTGAATCGCAGAAGGCCAGATGAGCGTAGTTACAGTAATTATCATAATGGGTGGCAAAGGCAAAACAATACCTATAATGGCATGACCCGAAATGATCTTTGGAACTGGCTAATTAATCATGGTGTTCCCAGGAACCAAATACATAAGAAGCCTACTAAGTTTTTATTTGATCTGTATAAGCAGAAAAGCTCTAGAACGAATGACAGGAAGTCAACATTTGATTTTAGGAGTAGCGAATCCCGCCCAGTTGACCGGTTTCCAGACTTGAGACAGTTCACAGACCCAGAACCCCTTGAATGAAGGGGTGGCCGGGTTCCAGTGAGGAAGGACCTTGTCACAATACCAAAGAGTTATGCTGTTTGCCTTCCTCCTGTCCTTCCCCAGAGGGACCTGAGGCCTTTTACTAGGGTAACTGTACACTGGGGAAAAGGAAATAATCAGACTTTTCGAGGCCTATTGGATACTGGTTCTGAGTTG
Organism: Rhizomys pruinosus; assembly: GCA_009823505.1. NCBI lineage: Eukaryota > Metazoa > Chordata > Mammalia > Rodentia > Spalacidae > Rhizomys > Rhizomys pruinosus. The sequence continues at coordinate 742,332 of VZQC01004169.1, forward strand.
ACACTGATCCCAGGAGACCCTAAAAAGCATTGTGGCCCTCCGGTTAAAGTAGGGGCCTATGGAGGTCAGGTGATAAATGGAGTTTTGGCTGAAGTCCGACTCACGGTGGGCCCAGTGGGTCCCAGAACGCATCCCGTAGTTATTTCCCCAGTCCCAGAATGTATAATTGGGATAGATATAATTAGAAATTGGCAGAATCCCCACATTGGTTCCCTGATCTGTGGAGTGAGGGCTATTATGGTTGGAAAGGCCAAATGGAAACCATTGGTGTTGCCTCTACCAGGGAAAATAGTGAACCAAAAACAGTATCGTATCCCTGGAGGGATTGCGGAGATTAATGCCACTATCAAGGATTTGAAAGATGCAGGGGTGGTGATTCCTACCACATCTCCATTTAACTCTCCAATTTGGCCTGTGCAAAAGACAGATGGATCATGGAGAATGACAGTTGACTATCGAAAACTCAACCAAGTAGTGACACCAATTGCAGCCGCTGTACCAGATGTGGTGTCCTTACTCGAGCAGATTAATATGTCTCCTGGTACCTGGTATGCAGCTATTGATCTGGCCAATGCTTTTTTCTCAATACCGGTTCATAAGGACCACCAGAAGCAATTTGCTTTCAGCTGGCAAGGCCAACAGTATACCTTTACTGTCTTACCTCAGGGGTATGTTAACTCTCCAGCGTTGTGCCATAACTTAGTTAGAAGGGATCTTGATCGCCTGACTCTTCCACAAAATATCACACTGGTCCACTATATTGATGATGTTATGTTGATTGGACCCAGTGAACAGGAGGTAGCAGCTAGCCTAGACTTGTTGGTAAAGCATATGCGCATGAGAGGATGGGAAATAAATCCAACTAAAATTCAAGGGCCATCTACCTCGGTGAAGTTTCTAGGAGTTCAGTGGTGTGGAGCATGCAGAGACATTCCTTCTAAGGTAAAGAATAAGTTGTTGCACCTGGCCCCTCCCTCCACCAAGAAAGAAGCACAACGTCTGGTGGGTCTTTTTGGATTCTGGAGGCAGCACATTCCTCATCTGGGTGTGTTACTACGACCCATATATCAGGTGACTCGTAAGGCAGCAAACTTTGAGTGGGGCTTGGAACAGGAAAAGGCTCTTCAACAGGTCCAGGCTGCAGTGCAGGCTGCTCTGCCCCTAGGGCCATATGATCCAGCAGACCCAATGGTGCTTGAGGTATCAGTGGCAGATAGAGATGCTGTCTGGAGTCTGTGGCAGGCTCCCATAGGGGAATCACAGCGGAGGCCCTTGGGATTTTGGAGCAAGGCTCTACCTTCATCTGCAAACAACTATTCTCCTTTTGAGAGACAGCTCTTAGCCTGCTATTGGGCCTTAGTGGAAACTGAACGTTTGACAATGGGCCACCAAGTCACCATGCGACCTGAGCTGCCCATCATGAGCTGGGTGTTATCTGACCCACCAGACCATAAAGTAGGACGTGCACAGCAACAGTCCATTGTCAAATGGAAGTGGTACATACGGGACAGGGCCCGGGCAGGCCCTGAGGGCACAAGCAAGCTACATGAAGAAGTTGCCCAAATGCCTATGGTTCCCACTCCTGTTACAATGTCTCCTGGGCTTAAGCATGCACCTATGGCTTCATGGGGTTTGCCCTATGATCAGTTGACTGAGGAAGAGAAGACTAGGGCCTGGTTTACTGATGGTTCTGCACGCTATGCAGGCACCACCCAGAGGTGGACAGCTGCAGCATTACAGCCAATTTCTGAAACAACCCTAAAGGACACTGGTGAAGGAAAGTCTTCACAGTGGGCAGAACTTCGGGCAGTGCACATGGTTGTGCATTTTGCCTGGAAGGAGAAATGGCCAGAGGTTCGATTATATACTGATTCATGGGCTGTAGCCAATGGTTTGGCTGGATGGTCAGGGACTTGGAAGGAGCATGACTGGAAAATTGGTGAGAAAGACATTTGGGGAAGAAGTATGTGGATAGAGCTCTCTGAATGGTCAAAGGATGTGAAGATACTTGTGTCTCATGTAAATGCTCATCAAAAGGTGATCTCAGCAGAGGATGAGTTTAATAATCAAGTAGATCGGATGACTCGTTCTGTGGATTGTCAGCCTCTTTCTCCAGCTATCCCTGTTGTTGCTCAATGGGCCCATGAACAAAGTGGTCATGGTGGCAGAGATGGAGGTTATGCATGGGCTCAACAGCATGGACTCCCACTCACTAAGGCTGATCTGGCTACAGCTGCTGCCGAGTGCCAGATTTGCCAACAGCAGAGACCAACATTGAGCCCCCGATATGGTGCTATTCCCCGGGGTGACCAGCCAGCAACCTGGTGGCAGGTTGACTACATTGGACCACTTCCATCATGGAGGGGACAGCGTTTTGTTCTTACAGGAATAGATACTTATTCTGGTTATGGATTTGCCTTTCCTGCACGTAATGCTTCTGCCAAAACTACCATCCAGGGACTTACGGAATGCCTTATCCACCGTCATGGTATTCCTCACAGCATTGCTTCTGACCAAGGAACTCACTTCACAGCCAAAGAAGTGCGACTGTGGGCCCATGGTCATGGTATCCACTGGTCTTACCATGTTCCCCACCACCCAGAAGCAGCTGGCTTGATAGAACGATGGAATGGCCTCTTGAAGACACAGTTACAGCGCCAATTAGGTAGCAATACCCTGGAGGGCTGGGGCAAGGTTCTCCAGCAAGCAGTATATGCTTTGAATCAGCGTCCACTATATGGTACTGTTTCTCCTATAGCCAGAATTCATGGGTCCAGGAACCAAGGGGTGGAAGTGGGAATGATTCCACTCACTATCACCCCTAGTGACCCAGTAGGAAAATTTTTGCTTCCTGTACCCACGACCTTGCGTTCTGCTGGTCTAGACGTTTTGGCTCCAATGGGGGGAGTGCTTTTGCCAGGAGATACAGCAAACGTTCTATTGAACTGGAAGCTAAGACTTCCCCCTGGCCACTTCGGGCTTCTACTGCCTTTAAGCCAACAGGCTAAGGAAGGAATAACAGTAGTAGGAGGAGTGATTGATCCAGACTACCATGGGGAAATTGGACTTTTTCTCCACAATGGGGGCAAGGAAGATTATGTCTGGAAGGCAGGAGATGCTGTAGGGCGCCTTCTGGTGCTACCATGTCCTATGATTAAGGTCAATGGGAAACTCCAACAACCCAAACCAGACAGGACAATAAATGGCCCAGACCCTTCAGGGATGAAGGTATGGGTCACTCCTCCAGGGAAAGAGCCAAGACCTGCAGAGGTGCTTGCTGATGGCGGAGGAAATACAGAATGGGTAGTAGAAGAAGGTAGTCATAAATATCAGCTGAAGCCACGGGACCAGTTGCAGAAACGTGGATTATAATAGATATTAACCTTCGTCCTATTTGGTTAAGAATGTGCTTGTATATATATATATATATATATATGTATATATGTATGTATATTAAGTGGATACTTGTGTTCCCCTTTGAATGTGCAACTGAGATATGTGTTAAGTGTTGTCATATTTAGGTTATTAGATACTGAAGGACTAAGTTCTTCTCAAGGACATTACCACCTACTCTAAGATATAATGTTTTGCTATTGCACATGAGATACTTATAACATGTTAGGTGGAATTATGACCCTGCCATCGTTTGCAATTGACATTTAAGCAGAGGCTATTTATTGGGTGTCAAGTTGACAAGGGGTGGAGTTGTCATGGTTAATCCTGGGTGTCAACTTGACTGGACTAAGGAACAAATAAGAGAAAAGGGTCTTCTGATTGGACCACCTCAACCCGGATGGCCCACCCCAAATGTGGGTGTTACCTTCTGCCGGCAGGCAGTATTTAAGGCCACGGCAGCGGGAGCTGGTCCCTTTTCCTTCTTCCTGCGGCTTGCCTCTCTCTCATCTGGTGAGTTTGCCTTGCTGCTGTGATCAACCTTTCGGATCCCAGCGTGTACTGAGACCGGCAGATCTCCTGGAATCCATTCGGGCCTTCAGCACTAGACTGGGACTCCTGAGACATCCAGCCTTGCGGGCTGAGCGGTTCCCTGGATTCCCGGCCTCTCCAGTTCGGCGCTACTGTTGAGCTCCGTCACGTGAGCAAATCAATAAATTGTATATAGTTATATATACTCATCCTGTTGCTTCTGTTTCTTTAGAGAACCCTGACTAATACAGAGACCCTATCTCAAAAAGACATAAATAAATAAATAGTCTACTCTCAAATTACAATGTTCCGTTGTCTCATCAAAATTCCCGAGGCACACAATAAAAACTTGGGGAATTTAGATACTGAAAAAAAAAAAAGAAAGAAAAAAACCTCTCCACTATCATATCATAATGCTCAATTTTTCCATGTGATGCTTCATTTTTACATTATAATCATCCCTCTCCTATCACAATAATACATTGTTGCCATAAAGTAGTCCATGGTACCATCATTATGACCCATTGTCCTATCACAAGGCTCCATTTGTACATAATAGTCATCTACTCTCCAATCACAATGTTCCACCAGTCTCATCAATACTCTGTTTTAGATCACGAGGGTCCACTGTCCAAGCACAATGTTGGATTGTCTTGCCAAAGTAATCCATTTTTACATCACAATGGTTTTATGTCCCATCAAAATGCTCCTGTATCATCACAATGATCTATTATCACATCACAATGATCCATTATCACACCACAATGATCCACTGTCCTATTACAGTGCTCCATTATCTCATCACAGTGGTCCATTTTTTACCTCACAAAGGTCCATTGTTTCAGTAAAGTGCTCCACTGTCTCATCACAGTTCCACAGTTCTCTACTGTTGTACCACAACAGTCCACTCTTCCATAACTTGGCTCTATTGTATCATCACAATGTTCCATTTTTGTATCACAATAATTCACGGACCTATCATAGTGCTCCAGTAACCCATTGCAATGCTCCTTTATTACAACAGAATTATCCACATTGCTCCCCCTGTCTCATAACAGTACTCCATTGTCTACTCTCTCATCTCAATGCTCCCCTATGTTAACATAATGCTCCATCATTATATATAAATAGTCAATGTCCTATCATAATGTTTCATAGTCTCATCATAATGCTCAATTTTTACATCACAGTGATCCACTGTCCAATGATAATGCTCTGCTGTGTCATCACAATATTCCTCTATTGCATCACAATGGTGCAATGTCCTATTACAATGCTCCATTGTCTACTCACAGTGCTGTATTTTGTTTGTTTGTTTGTTTGTTTTTTGTCTTTTCGAGACAGGGTCTCCCTGTAGCCACAGCTGTCCTGGAACTCACTCTGTAGACCAGGCTGGCCTTGAACTCACAAAGATCCACCTGCCACTGCCTCCCAAGTGCTAGGATTAAAGGCGTGCGCCACCATGCCTGGCACAGTGCTGTATTTTTATAACACAATGTTTCACATTCGAATAAAAATGTTCTTCTATATCATCACAGTACTCCATCTTTGCCTCATATTGGTCCATTGGTCTACTCTCTCATTACATTACTCCATTCCTGAAACACAATGATCTGTTTTCCTATCCCAATGGTTGCCTGTCCCATCACAATTCTCCACAGTCTCATCACGATGTCATTGGTGAATAAAAATGATAAACTGTCCAAGCACAACGTTCCATTTTCTCATCACAATGCTCTATTACAATACCAAATTAGTCCACTATCCATCAAAATGTTCACACCCTCATCAAAGTGCTCCATTGATATAACACAAAGGACCTCTCCCCATTACAGTGCTCCCAGTTCTCATCACAATGCTTTACTATTGCATCACAATAGTCCACTGTCAAATCACAATACATCATTTTCTTGAAAATGTTCCATTGTTACATCACAATGGCCTACTATCCCATCCCAATGCTCTACTGTCTCATCACAGTGCTCCAATGTTGCATCACAATGGTTACCCTCCTATCACTATACTCCATTGTTTAATCACGATGTTCCATTGCTACATCACAATTTTCCACTATCCTATTACAATGCTCCATGTTTTCCACTGTCCCTTCAGAATCCTCTCCTGTTGCATTACAATGTCCACATTCCCATTGCAGTGCTCCAATATACTGTCTCAATATTCCATTGTTACTCCAAAATCATCCACAGTCCCATCAAATTGCTCACCTTTCTCATAAAAATGTTCCATCTTTCATCACAGTGGTCTTCTATCCATTATAATTCTTGGTTAACTCAACACAATGCTTCATTAATACATCACAATGGTCCACTATCCCATCATAATGATCCTGTCCCATCATACTTCTCAATTGCTTCATCATAGTGGTTCACTGTCCCACCTCGATGCTTTACTGTCTCATCGCATCAAATTGTTGCATCACAGTGTTCCATTGGTTCCTCACAATGGTTCACCATCTAATCACAATGCTCCATTATTGTAATACTATGCTCTACTGTCTCATTACAATAATCCATCATAGCATGATTATGTTGCATTGTTACAACATAAATGTCCCCTGTCTGATCAGTCTTTTCCTGTCTCATCACACTGTTCCATTTTTTATTTACTATTTTTATTTTATGTGTATGAATATATTGCCTGCATGTGTGTAAGAGCACCCATGTTGTACAATGCCTGTGGAGGTCAGAAAAAGGCATTGTAATCCCTGGAACCAGAGGTACAGAGCCATTTAACCAGCCCTGACACTGCTCCATTTGGGTTACAGTGGTCGACTGTCCTATCACATGGCTTCACTGTCTTAATACAATGCTCAATTTTCATACCACCATCTTTCCCATCCCATCGTCATTCTCCACTGTCTCAACACAGCGCTCCACTGTCTCATCATAATGTTCCATTGTTTCAGGACAGTGATCCAGTTTCCTACCTTATTGCTCCTTTCTTGCTTCACAAGTCCACATTACAATGCTTTATTACCTTGTCACAATACTGCATTATTACGTTACAATGGCCCCCTGTCTGATAAAATGCTCCCCTGTCTCATTACAATGCTCAATTTTGCACAAAATGTTCCACTGTGCTATTGCAATTGTGCCATTGCTGCATCGTGCTAAACTTGTTTCATCTCAGTGCTACATTGTTTCATCACAGTGGTCCACTACCCCACTACATTTCTCCCCTCTCTTATAGCAATGCTTGTTTTTAGCATCACAAAAGTCTAATTTCTTATCAAAAAGCTCTATTGTTACATCACATTATATACTCTCCTGTTGCAAAGCTCTACTTTCTCATCACAGTGCTCCATGGTTCTAGCACAATGGTCCATTGTCCTATCACAATGCTATGTTATTGTATAATAGTCCAATGATCCATGAAAATGATTCCTTTTCTCATCACGATCCTCCACTCTTGCATCACAGTGGTCTACTGATCCATCAGAACGATTTCCAACCTGAGGATGTTGCCTCACTCCTGTTCTCATTTCGCATCTCATTGTTGCCCAGCATTGCCACCTCATGTATCACAAAGCTCCACTATATCATCAAAATGGTCCACTGTCACTGGGCGTGGTGGTGCACGCCTTTAATCCTAGCACTTGGGAGGCAGAGGCAGGCGGATCTTGGTGAGTTCAAGGCCAGCCTGGTCTACAGAGCGAGTTCCAGGACAGCTGGGGCTACAGGAAAACCCTGTCTCAAGAATACCAAAAAAAAAAAAAAAAATGGTCCACTGTGCCATCACAATTCTCTACTCTCAGTATAATGCTCCATTGTTACATACGAATGTTCCACTGTCCTATTGCAAAACTGCTTTGTTGCATCCCAATGGCCCAATTGCCTAAACACTGCTTGATTGTTGCATGACAGTGGTCCACTGTTTTATAGCAATGCTTCATTATTACATCACAGTGGTGTCCTGTCCCATTACACTGCTTGTCCATCTCATAATGCTCCAGTTTTGCATGACAGTGGTCCAAATTCCCATCCAATGATCCTCTTGTCACATCAGAAGTTTCCATTGTTACATCACAATGTTCTACTGTCCCATTAAAATTTTTGTATTGTTGTGTCACAATGGTCCAGTTTCTTACTACCATGGACTAATGGCCCACTGTTGTGTCACATTCCCCACACCTTCATTCCAATGGTCCACTGTCTTATTACAATGCAATATTGTTTCATTACAGCAATCAACTGTATCAGCACAATCCTCTCCCTTCCCATCATGGAGATCCATTTTTGCATCTCAATGGTCTATGGTCCTAGCACCATGATCCACTGTCCCATAATGGTCTAATATCTTATCACCATGCTCTATTCTCACATCATAGTGTTCCACTCTCCCATTACAATGCTCCCCATTAACATGTTCCATTTTTGCATCACAATTGCCTACTATACAATGACAATGCTCCCCTGACTCGTCGCAATGCTCCTTGGTTTCATCACCATGGTTCACTGTCCCATCCCAGCACTCTACTCTTAAAATAGTACAATACTCAGTTGTTGCATCACAATGGTCCAGTGTCCCACACCAATGCTCCACCATCTCATCAAATGACCCACTGTCCTTTCACAATGTTCTCATGTCTCATGACAATGCTCCCTTTTTTCCCTCAATGTGGTAACTCTCCCACCACCATGCTTCACTGCCTCCGCATAATAATGTATCACAATGGTACAAAGTTTTATCACAATGCTCCATTTTTCAATCATAATGAACTACTGTCCATCTCAATACATCCTTGTCTCTTCTAAAGGCTCAATTGCTGCATTTCAGCACTGTCCCATCACATTGCTCCCCTGTCTCATTACAATGCTATATTGTTGCATCACAATCATTAACTGTCCCATATGAATGCTCCACACTGTCATCACAATGGCCTACTGTCTCGTCACAGTGCTCTACTATTTCACAATTCTCCACTGAAGCACCCCAATTGTCCACTTTCCTATAACTATGCCTCATTGTTGCATCAAAATGTTCCACAGTGATACCTTGTCTCATCACATTGCTCTGTTGTTGCATCTCATGGGTCTACTGTCCTATCACAATGCCCATCCACACTGTCTCATCAACATAGACCAATATCCTATCATAATCCCCCATTGTTGAATCACAATATTCGACTGTCCTGAACCAGTTCTCCATCATTACATCTCAATGGACCACTTTCCATTCTCAGTGTTACCCTGTCTCATCACAATACTCTGCTGTTGCACCACACTGGTCTACTAAATGATCACAATACTACCTTTCTCATCACACTGCTCCATTGTTGTATGGCAATTGTCCACTGTCTTTTAACAATCCTTTATGTTCACATTACAATGCTCCACCATCTCATCACAATTCTCCATTATTGTATCCCAATAAATCACTGTCCTATCACAATGCTACGTTGTTAAAACACGGTGGTCCTATGTCCTATCAAAATGATCCTGTCTTATCACAATGCTCCATTGTTGTATCACAGTGGTCCACTGTACCTTAATGATGCTCTTCTTTCTCATCACAATTGCACATTATTACATCCTCCTAACTCAATGCTCTATTGTCTCATCACAATGGTCACCTCCTAACACAACACTCTGCTCTTGCACAACAATGCTTAACTGTCCCATCACAATGCTCACTGTCTGATCACAATGCTTCATTGTTACATCACAATGGTCCACTATCTTAGCACAAAGCTGCATTGTTCCACATCAGCCTTCTACTGCCCCATCTCAATGCTCCATTGCCTTGTGACAATGCTCCATTGTTGAATCATATTGGTCCACTGTCTCATCAAAATTCTCCTCTGTCTCATCCAAATGCTGCACTGTTTCATCACAGTGTTCCAGTGTTTCATCACAGTACTCCATTGCTGCATCACAGTAGTCCCATATCCTATCATAATGCTTTATTGTTGCATCACAATAGTCCATGGTCCCATAAAAATACTCAATTGTCTCATAATGGCACTCAATTTTTTTATCACAATGATCTACTGCCCTTTTACAATGCTCCATTGTTATATCAGTGTTCCACTGTGCCATCATAGTGCTCCTCTCACTCTCATAACCACGCCCCACTTTGCCTCACAGTGGCCCACTCTCATCACAATGCTCCAGTGACTCAACTCAAAACTCCACTGATGCAGCACAGTGGTCCAATTTCCAGTGCGCCCTGTCTAAACTCAGTGTTCCATTGTTACATTACAGTGGACCACAGACCTATCATAATGCACCCATGTCTGAAAACAATAGTCCATTTTCTCAAAACAGTGCTCCACTATCTCATCACAGAGCTCCACTGGTTAGATCACAATGGTCAACTGTCCTATCACAATGCTACATTGTTACATAACAATGGTCTACTGTTCCATCACAATGTTCCCCTGTCTCACACCAATGCTTCATTTTTGCATCCCCATGTTCTACCACAATACTGTATTTTTGCATGCCAATAGTCAAATGTCCTATAATAATGAGCCTGTCTCATAAAAATGGTCTGTCTCATCACAACGCTCCACAATCTCATTACAAAGCTTCATTTTTGCATCTAAATGTTCTATTGTACTATTATAATACTACATTCTTGCATCGCCAGTTGTCCAGTGTCTCATCACACTCCTCCATTGTTACATCACAATGATCTACTGTCCCATCAAAATACTCAATTGTCAGGGCTGGAGAGATGGCCTAGCGGTTAAGAGCACCGACTGCTCTTGCAGAGAACCTGGGTTCGAATCCCAACACCCACATGGCAGCTGAGGACCATCTTTAACTCCAGTTCCAGGGAAATCTGACACCCTCTTCTGACCACCGCGGCATTGCACTACACAGGTGCACAAACCTACATGCAGACAGTACATTCCTACACATACAAAATAAATAAAATTTAAAAAATACTCAATTGTCTCATAACAGTCTTCAATCATTTCATCACTATGTTCTGCTGTTCTATCACAATGTGTTATTCTTCATCACAATGGTGTCCAATCCTATGACACTATTCCTTTTTGACTTAACAATAATCCACTCTCCCATCACAATTTTCCCGTATCATCAAAATGCCACATTGTTACACAATAGTCATCTGAGTTATAATGATGTTCCATACTCTCATGACAATTCTGTACTGTTATATCATAATGTTCCATTGTTGCATAAAAATGATCCACTCTGATATCATATTTCTACATTGCTGTGTCACAATGGTCCACTGTCCCATCATGTTACTCCACTGTATCATCACAATTCTCCCTTGTTGTTACACAATGGTCCACTATCCTATCACAATGACCAAAGCTCATCACAATGCTTGATGGTCTCATTAGAATGTGCCACTTTTGGGGGGCTGGAGAGATGGCTCAGTGGTTAAGAGCATTGATTGCACTTGCAAAGGACTTGGGTTTGATTCCCAGCACCCACATGGTGGCTAAGAACTGTCTTTAAGCCAGGCGTGTGGCACTCACCTTTAATCCTAGTGCTTGGGAGGCAGAGGCAGGTGTATCTCTGTGAATTCAAGGCCAGCCTGGTCTACTGGGTGAGTTCCAGGCAAGCTGGGGCTATAAGGAGACCCTGTCTTGAAAAAAAAAAAGAATGTACCACTTTTTCATCTCAAAAGCCCCCTCGTATCATAGTTCTACATTATTTCATCACAATGGTCCATCATTCCATCACAATACTCCCATACCTCATCGCGGTGCTCCATTTTTTGCATCTCATTCATCTACCATCCTATTACAATCTCCATTGTCTCATCACAAGGGTCCATTATCCTATCAATTTTCCATTGTTGCATCACAATGGTTAACTGTTCCATTATGATGCTGCACTGTGCCAACATCATGCTCCATTGTTGCATCACTGAGGACTATTGTCCAATCACAATAATCCCTTTTCTCATTATAATGCTTCTTTGTTGCATCACTATTGTCTACTGTCCCATGTTAACATGTTACTGTGTCATTAGAGTGCTCCACTCTTGCATCACTATTGTTCAGTGTCTCATGAGAATGCTCTGCTCCCTCATCACAATGCTCTAGTGTCCTTTCTCAGTGTTCTCTTGTCTTGTCACAATGGTCCATTGTTCCTTCAAAATAGTCCAATCTTCATAATTCTCCAATGCTGCATCACAATGGTCCATTTTTCCTATCACAATGCTCCTTTTCTCATGATAATAATCCACTCTCTTTTTTTTTTTTTTAGGTTTTATTTTTGAAAAGGTACTTTTAACATGCCACACATGGTTAATCATTACACACAAGCAAATGGTAAAGGGGTGTGAACCAAGATCAGTGGTGGAAGAGCCGAAGATCCGTATGAGCCAAGACGATCCCCAGCTCATCACAAGCCTCAACCACAACCTTGTCAGCAGCAGAACCAGATGGAGCTGCAATGTAGGCCACGCCACTCCTTTTAGCTCTGTCTACATTATCCCTGAAAGGAAAGAAGGCGTCAGAGCTGACAGAAACTCCACTCAGTTTGTTGACCCACTCCTTCTTCTCCACCTCAGTGAGTAACTCAGGGACTTCCTCAAACAGTGCCTTCCACTTTACCAAGTCTTCACCCTCACCAATGGTGCCAGTTACATATTGATCAATGGCATTGGAGATTTCTGCTCTCTTCACTCCGGCTTTGAACTTCATAGAAAGCACTTGTGGATGGTGTCTGAGCCACCAACCGTCTGCCTTGTCTCCTGCAAGGCGCGTGCAGTGTATCCGAGACTGCTGTCCCGCTCCAATGCCAATCACCTGCCCATCTTTGGCGTAGCACACGGAGTTAGACTGAGTATACTTGACAGCAATGGTGGCCACAATGAGGTCTCTGAGGGCAGATTCAGGCAGATCTTTATTCTTGGTAACAACGTTGCTAAACAATGATTTGTCAACAACACCATTGTTTCTCTTCTGGCTTAAACAAAGACCAAAGAGTGTGCGTACTTCATTTTCATCTGGTCTGTAAGATGGGTCCATCTGAAGAACACAGTAGTTTCCATTTTTCTTTTTAGAAAGTATTTTCAAAGCTTCTTCTTCATACCCTGGGGCAACAATACCATCTGATACTTCTCTGGAGATAATTTTCGCAGTCGGAACATCACAGATGTCAGATAATGCAATAAAATCACCAAATGAAGACATCCTATCCGCCCCTCTTGCTCTCGCATACGCAGTGGATACAGGTGTGAGGGTTGCGTAGAGGTCATAGACCATGCAGACTCTGGCCTCGTCTTCACTGAGTGGAACTCCAACAGCGGCACCTGCTGGGCTGACATGCTTGAAAGAAGCTGCAGCCGGAATGTCTAAAGCTTCTTTGAGTTCCTTCACCAGCTGCCAGGCATTCAAAGCATCACACAGGTTTATGAAGCCCGGGGCTCCATTGAAAACTGTGATGGGGAGCTTGGGCTTCAGCGTGTACAGCTGGGCAGGAGTCTGGTGGGGGTTCATTCCGTACCTCAAAGGCATCTGAGAGATCCCTTTACTGTACTGTTTCCTGAAATAATCTGAAATCGCTTCATCATACTGCGCAGTATGAGTAAACGCCTTTAAGTCTAAGTGGCGCCTGGTCTCCAAGGAGGTGTCCTTGCTGTCAGAGCGCTGCATCTCCGTGGACACGGCCACATAGTCCTCTGGTTCGCACACGACTGTTACTCGAGCGTGGTTTTTGGCTGCGGCCCTCAGCAAGGTTACTCCACCAATGTCGATTTGCTCAACAGCTGCCTCAACAGTTACATCTGGAGAAGCCACAGTATTCACAAAGGGATACAGGTTACAGGCAACGACTCTTATAAGGCTGAAATCAAGTCTGGCCTGTCAGCATTATCTTCTGGAATATCATGTGCCAAGATTCCAGCATGGACTGCAGGATGCAAGGTTTTCACACGCCCCCCTAACATTTCAGGAAACCCTGTAAACTCAGACACATCTCTGACTGCCAGGCCTGCATCTCGGAGAGTTTTAGCAGTGCCTCCGGAAGCCACGAGATTCAAACCAAGAGACGCGAGGTTTCTGGCAAAGTCCACAAGGCCAGTTTTGTCAGACACACTGAACAGGGCTAGGTGGCTAGGAGCCATGGCTGTTGCTCGGGGTCCGGAGCGCGGCGCCGCGGAACGCAGGCCACGTGCGAAAGGACACAAGCTGCAAGACCCTGGGTTCAGGAAGCGGGCGGGACCGTCACGTGACCCAATAATCCACTCTCTTATCACAGTGCCACAATATGTCATCACAGTGCCACAATATGTCATCACAGTGGTACATTGTTACATCACAGTGGTCCGCTGTTTTATAACAATACTCCACATTCTCATCATGATGGTTAACTGTCCTGTCAAAATGCTCCCCTGTCTCATCACAGTCCTCCACAAATGCATCCCAATGGTCCTTATACCTATGCTTCATTGTTACAGCACAATAGTCCACTGTTCCATCAAAATGCTCCCCTGTCTCATCACAATGCTTCATTTCTTCATCTCTGTTGTGTCATTAGAATGATCCATATCCAAGCTCAATAATCCATTGCTGCATCACAATAGTCCACTCTCTCATTACAATGCTCCACTGTGACATTACCATTTTTGCATCACATTGGTTTACTGTGCAATCACAATTCTCCCTTTTCTCATCATAATGCCCCATTGCTGTATCACTATGGTACACTGTCCCATTACAACCCTCCACTGTCTCATTGCAATTATCCATAAGTGCATCCCAATATCAATTATCTATAACAATGCTCCATTGCTACATCACAATGATCCACTCTCTCGTCACCATGCTCCACTGTCTTATTCTGCAGAAATGTGTACCAATAGTTCACTGTCTGATAACAGTATTCCATTGTTACATAACAATGGCCAACACTCCTATCACAATGTTCCACTCTTTCATCACAATATTCTGTTTTATATCACTGTGGTCCACTCCACAATCAGAATGCTCCCCTATGTCATCACTATGTGCTATTGTTGCATCATAATACCCCACTGTCATATCATAGCACCCCATTGTCACATCACATTAGTCCACATCTCATCACAGTTCTCCACTGTCTCTTCACAGTAGTCCATTATTTCATCAAAATGGTCTGCCGACTGTAAAATTGCTGCATTTTGCATAACAGTTGTCCACTGTCTCATCTCAATGCACAATTGTTTGGTCACAATGCTTAATTGTTGTTTCACAATGGTCTACTGTCCCATAATAGTGCTTCCTGTCTCATCACAGTGCTCCATTATTGCATCCCAATGGTCCACTGTCCTATCACAATGCTCTCTTGTTGAATCCAACATGGTCTCTGTCCTATCACATGTCTTCATTGTTGTATCACAACTGTCTGCTGTCCCATCTCACTACTCAATTGTCTCATAACAATTCTCTGTTGTTTCTTGGAGCTGGAGAGATGGCTCAGCAGTTAAAAGCACCAGCTAGCTGCTCTTGCAGAGGACCCAGGTTCGATTCCCAGCACCCACATGGCGCCTAACAACCATCCATAACTACAGTTCCAGGGGGAATCTGATGCCTTCTTCTGATTCCATGGGCATTGCATGACATGGGTGCACTTACACACATGCAGGCAACATACTCATATGCATAAAATAAAAATAGTAAATAAAAGACAATGTTCTATTGTTTCTTCACAGCGTCTACTGTATCATCACAATGCTCCCCTGTCTCATTACAGTGCTCCATTGTTGCACCACAGTGATCCACTGTCCCATCACAATATTCCATTGTTACTAACTTTCCTCTGTCCTATCTCAGTGCACCATGGTTGCATCACAATGATCCACTCTTCCATCACAATGCTTCACTTTCTCATGAAAATGGTTTGTCCCATCTCAGTGTTCCTTGTCTCATCACAATGCTCCATTGTTTCATCTTCATGGTCCACTCTCCCATAATGCTCCTCCATCTCATCACAATTCTCCATTGCATGCCAATGGACTACTGTCTTTTCTTTCTTTTTTTTTTTTTTTTTTTTTGTCTTTTTGAGACAGGGTCACCCTGTAGCCCCAGCTGTCCTGGAACTCACTCTGTAGACCAAGCTGTCCTTGAACTCACAAAGATCCACCTGCCTCTGCTTCCTGAGTGCTAGGATTAAAGGCGTGTGTCACCACACCGAGCTGGGACTACTGTCTTTTAACAATGCTCCCTTCTTATACCATAAAGGTCCACTGGCCCATCACAATGCTCCATTGTTTCATCAAAATGGGCCACTGTCTTATCACATTCTCTTATTCTGTTATCACAATGCTCCACTGTTTTACCACAATTGTCTGCTCATCTACCAAAGTGCTCCACTGTTGCATCAACAATGGTCTACAGCCCAATCACAATGTTCCATTGTCACATCTCTGTGGTCCATCGTTCCTATCTCAGTGTTCCACTGCTACAACACATGGTCCATTGTCCCACCACAGTTCTCTACTCTCTCATCATAATGCTCCATTGTTGCATCAATATAGTCCACTGTCCCATAAAAATGTTCCATCATTCCATCACAACTATCCACGGTCCCATCACAGTGTCCACTGTGTGATCAAAATCCTCCCTTATTCCATCACAATGGTCTACTGTCTCATTGCAATGCTCTGTTACTCCTTATACTACTCCGTTGTTGCATTACAGTGGTCCACTGTACAATCACAATGCCCCCATATCTCATTAAAATGCACATGTAATATCAAAATGGCCCATTGTACAATGACAATTATACTCTGTCAAAAGGTAATGCTCAATTGTTACACTGCAATGGTCTGTTCTCTCATCACATGCTCCAGTATCACACTATCCCACCTTCTCACCACAATGGTCCAATATTGCATCACAGTAGTCCATTCTTCCATCACAAAGCTATACGGTACTATCTCATCATAATGCTCCATTTTTTGCATAATGCACCATTGTTCTATCACAATACTCCATTGTTACCTAAGAATAGACCCTGACCCAATCACAATTATTCACTGTCCCATCACAACTCTCCATTTCTGTCTCACTGTGGTCCACTGTCTAATCACAATGCTACATCACATCAGTCTACTCTCTCCTCTTAATGCATCCATGTCTCAACACAATGTACCACTGTGGCATCAAAATTGTCCACTCTCAGGGCTGGAGAGATAGCCTAGTGGTTAAGAGCACCGACTGTTCTTGCAGAGGACCCAGGTTCGATCCCCAGCACCCACATGGCGGCTAAGAACAGTCTGTAACTCCAATTCCAGGAGAACTCCAGTTCCAGGGGAATCCGAGACCCTCTTCTGACCTCCGCAGCATTGCACGACACGGGTGCACAAACCTACATGCAGACAGTACATTCATACACATACAAAAAAAAATTGTCCACTCTCCCATCACATGATCCACTGTGTCGTCCCAACCTTCATTGTTACATCACAACAATCTACAGTCCTATCACAATGCTCCATTGTTGCATTACAATAGTCTTCAGAATGCTTCCATGTCTCATTACAATGCATGAAAATGGTCCACCATACAATTACAATGATACTTTGTCACATCGTAAGTCTCAATTGTTATATCACACCAGCCTATTCTCCCACCACACACTCTACTGTCACATCCCACTGTTCCACCTTCTCATCACAACGCTCTGTTGTCACCTTACAAAGGTCAGAGGTCCCATCAGAATGTTCCCACGTCTCATCACAATGGTGCACTGACCCTTCACAACACTCTCCCCTCTCATTGCAATGCTCCATTGCTACCACACAATGCTCCACTTTCCCATGATAATGCCTCACTGCCTCATTTCAATGCCCCACTGCCCCATCCCTTCTTCCATTGTGTTATCACAATGCTCCATCCTTGTATCACAGTGGTTCACTGTCCTGGCATAATGCTCATTGTTACCTAACATTGTTACTCTATCCTATCCCAATTCTCCATTTTTGCATCACAGTGGTCCACTGTTCAACCACAATCTCTGGTCTACAGTCCCATCTCAATGATCTCCTGACTCAACACAATGCTCCATTGTTGCAACACAGTGGTGCATTACCCATCACCATACTCCCCTGTCTCACAACAATGCCCAATTGTTGCATCTCAATTAGTCAATCTCACTTCCTGAAATTTAATGTAGAGAACACTTATATGCCTGGAATCTGTAAAGTCATGCACTGTGGCATTGTTCATAATAGCAATATGCTGGAAATGACCTAAATGCCCATCAACAGTGGTTTGTGAAGCAAAATATGACATATACAATGGAACACTATGCAGCTATAAAAATGAGAAATCTCATTTAATTGACATGAGTTCAACAAGTATCCAGTTTTTCCCAGACTCTGTCTACAGGATACATGGTGTTTTAGGACTTAGTAAAAGTAAATATGTGTATATTAAACTAACTACGGGAAAGGATTTGTATGTTCCAACAGGCCAGAGTATCACCAACTTAATGGCTGAGAAAGAAAATGCAGCTTTGCAGTGAGTAGGATGTACCAGAAAGTGCCAGCAGAAGGGTTGACTCCTCTGGGCATTGAAGGGAAGAAAAGCCTCAGATTGCTGCAGACATCAGGCCCCTCTGTGGATCCTACTAGTAACAACTATTTTTAATGAGTCCTAATGAAGCTTACCTTCTAGGTGCTGCAAAGGTTTTAATACGAGAGACTTTAACTCCCCCCCATAGAATAAGGAGAAATATGATGATGATGATGAGGTCATTCTCCAGCTGTAGATTGGAGCCAGCTGTTATAGAGGTATTCTCTTGTAAAATCAGTAAAACTGCCTTCTTTAATTGACTAATGGACATAGAAACTGTGAAAAGGATTATTCTCTATTCAGAACCAAATATAATGCTAAAGTCTCCTTAAGCTATGCACTTAAGCAAAATATATTAATACAGGAGCTCTGACATCAACAATGGATTATTCTACCAAGGAGATGTTGGCCAGGGGATCCAAGCCCCCACAAAAGGTAAAGGCTCCTTGCCTCCAAACTGGGATATCTGCAGGAAGAGAGGCGATAAGGCCCTGCTGTTGAAGACCTGATATAAACATGGGAAAGATGTATGGAGACCGCACTTGCAAGTATACAGATGGTCTCTGGAAT
>VZQC01004169.1:762078-792473 GCA_009823505.1 Rhizomys pruinosus
TTTTTTTTGTCTTTTTGAGACAGGGTCACCCTGTAGCCCCAGCTGTCCTGGAACTCACTCTGTAGACCAAGCTGTCCTTGAACTCACAAAGATCCACCTGCCTCTGCTTCCTGAGTGCTAGGATTAAAGGCGTGTGTCACCACACCGAGCTGGGACTACTGTCTTTTAACAATGCTCCCTTCTTATACCATAAAGGTCCACTGGCCCATCACAATGCTCCATTGTTTCATCAAAATGGGCCACTGTCTTATCACATTCTCTTATTCTGTTATCACAATGCTCCACTGTTTTACCACAATTGTCTGCTCATCTACCAAAGTGCTCCACTGTTGCATCAACAATGGTCTACAGCCCAATCACAATGTTCCATTGTCACATCTCTGTGGTCCATCGTTCCTATCTCAGTGTTCCACTGCTACAACACATGGTCCATTGTCCCACCACAGTTCTCTACTCTCTCATCATAATGCTCCATTGTTGCATCAATATAGTCCACTGTCCCATAAAAATGTTCCATCATTCCATCACAACTATCCACGGTCCCATCACAGTGTCCACTGTGTGATCAAAATCCTCCCTTATTCCATCACAATGGTCTACTGTCTCATTGCAATGCTCTGTTACTCCTTATACTACTCCGTTGTTGCATTACAGTGGTCCACTGTACAATCACAATGCCCCCATATCTCATTAAAATGCACATGTAATATCAAAATGGCCCATTGTACAATGACAATTATACTCTGTCAAAAGGTAATGCTCAATTGTTACACTGCAATGGTCTGTTCTCTCATCACATGCTCCAGTATCACACTATCCCACCTTCTCACCACAATGGTCCAATATTGCATCACAGTAGTCCATTCTTCCATCACAAAGCTATACGGTACTATCTCATCATAATGCTCCATTTTTTGCATAATGCACCATTGTTCTATCACAATACTCCATTGTTACCTAAGAATAGACCCTGACCCAATCACAATTATTCACTGTCCCATCACAACTCTCCATTTCTGTCTCACTGTGGTCCACTGTCTAATCACAATGCTACATCACATCAGTCTACTCTCTCCTCTTAATGCATCCATGTCTCAACACAATGTACCACTGTGGCATCAAAATTGTCCACTCTCAGGGCTGGAGAGATAGCCTAGTGGTTAAGAGCACCGACTGTTCTTGCAGAGGACCCAGGTTCGATCCCCAGCACCCACATGGCGGCTAAGAACAGTCTGTAACTCCAATTCCAGGAGAACTCCAGTTCCAGGGGAATCCGAGACCCTCTTCTGACCTCCGCAGCATTGCACGACACGGGTGCACAAACCTACATGCAGACAGTACATTCATACACATACAAAAAAAAATTGTCCACTCTCCCATCACATGATCCACTGTGTCGTCCCAACCTTCATTGTTACATCACAACAATCTACAGTCCTATCACAATGCTCCATTGTTGCATTACAATAGTCTTCAGAATGCTTCCATGTCTCATTACAATGCATGAAAATGGTCCACCATACAATTACAATGATACTTTGTCACATCGTAAGTCTCAATTGTTATATCACACCAGCCTATTCTCCCACCACACACTCTACTGTCACATCCCACTGTTCCACCTTCTCATCACAACGCTCTGTTGTCACCTTACAAAGGTCAGAGGTCCCATCAGAATGTTCCCACGTCTCATCACAATGGTGCACTGACCCTTCACAACACTCTCCCCTCTCATTGCAATGCTCCATTGCTACCACACAATGCTCCACTTTCCCATGATAATGCCTCACTGCCTCATTTCAATGCCCCACTGCCCCATCCCTTCTTCCATTGTGTTATCACAATGCTCCATCCTTGTATCACAGTGGTTCACTGTCCTGGCATAATGCTCATTGTTACCTAACATTGTTACTCTATCCTATCCCAATTCTCCATTTTTGCATCACAGTGGTCCACTGTTCAACCACAATCTCTGGTCTACAGTCCCATCTCAATGATCTCCTGACTCAACACAATGCTCCATTGTTGCAACACAGTGGTGCATTACCCATCACCATACTCCCCTGTCTCACAACAATGCCCAATTGTTGCATCTCAATTAGTCAATCTCACTTCCTGAAATTTAATGTAGAGAACACTTATATGCCTGGAATCTGTAAAGTCATGCACTGTGGCATTGTTCATAATAGCAATATGCTGGAAATGACCTAAATGCCCATCAACAGTGGTTTGTGAAGCAAAATATGACATATACAATGGAACACTATGCAGCTATAAAAATGAGAAATCTCATTTAATTGACATGAGTTCAACAAGTATCCAGTTTTTCCCAGACTCTGTCTACAGGATACATGGTGTTTTAGGACTTAGTAAAAGTAAATATGTGTATATTAAACTAACTACGGGAAAGGATTTGTATGTTCCAACAGGCCAGAGTATCACCAACTTAATGGCTGAGAAAGAAAATGCAGCTTTGCAGTGAGTAGGATGTACCAGAAAGTGCCAGCAGAAGGGTTGACTCCTCTGGGCATTGAAGGGAAGAAAAGCCTCAGATTGCTGCAGACATCAGGCCCCTCTGTGGATCCTACTAGTAACAACTATTTTTAATGAGTCCTAATGAAGCTTACCTTCTAGGTGCTGCAAAGGTTTTAATACGAGAGACTTTAACTCCCCCCCATAGAATAAGGAGAAATATGATGATGATGATGAGGTCATTCTCCAGCTGTAGATTGGAGCCAGCTGTTATAGAGGTATTCTCTTGTAAAATCAGTAAAACTGCCTTCTTTAATTGACTAATGGACATAGAAACTGTGAAAAGGATTATTCTCTATTCAGAACCAAATATAATGCTAAAGTCTCCTTAAGCTATGCACTTAAGCAAAATATATTAATACAGGAGCTCTGACATCAACAATGGATTATTCTACCAAGGAGATGTTGGCCAGGGGATCCAAGCCCCCACAAAAGGTAAAGGCTCCTTGCCTCCAAACTGGGATATCTGCAGGAAGAGAGGCAATAAGGCCCTGCTGTTGAAGACCTGATGTAAACATGGGAACGATGTATTGAGACCACACATACAAGAGTACAGATGGTCTGTGGAATGCCAGAGAGTGTTACCAAAGGCCACTAAACCAATAAAGCAAATATAGGTCTCCTTGAGTCAAGCAAGACTCCTCCATCAGCACCAGCTACACCTCACCTGCCTGGAAATACTGTTCAGCAGTGGCAGCCATATGTCTGTATATCCCAAATCTAATTGGCTATTAGCTCTCTCCTTGGAGGAATAACCCACAGCTGATGCCACAAGCTTACATCCTCTAATGGTTAGGAGATGTTATAAACCACAGGAAGACCCTGTCATACTTAACAGAAGAAAATGTAATTCATGGATTAACATACCATCCAAACATCTGTGTCTATACCAAAGTAACCTACCATAACAATTAGTACTGTTTAAATACCTATATATCTAATTGCGTGTGCTTCATTAGTAGGATCGAAAGGTTATGCCTGGACAAGCTGTCAGCCCATGAAAGAAAACAGCCAGAATTGACTAGAGACCAAGACAACAGCTCCAGAGAAAGTAGACTGTTTTGCTTCTCATCCACCTGTGCCCCTTTTCTAAGCCTAGGGAACAATCTGCGGAAGAGGGGGCATGGTAGAATGTAAGGGCTGCGATTGGGATGAATGGTGAAACTACAACAACATAGACTGGACACTCATTTGATCAACTTGATTGAACATACAAGCCCCCCCTGCTGGATGGTATTCTCCATGAGCTGTGTGGGTTTGGGCACAACTGCTTACAAATTGGTTTTACATGAAGGATGCTTGTACTCACAAATTATCACTTATTGTTAAAAAAAATGAAAACAAAACAAAAAAAAAAAACAGAGAAAGATGCAGAAAAGTTTTGGCAGAATGCATGATCTGGGATGAGTAACGGTGGGGTGGGGGGAAGGGAAAGGGATATATGCCTGAACTGAATTGGAAAATGATGTATGAAATACACAAAGCATCAATAAAAAAAATGAGAAATCTCTTCATGGAGAAATATGGGGATATTTAAAAATAGATTGTTAAATATTAAAAACAAAGCAAAGCACAGGACATTGTGGCCTGCATGACATATATTGAAGAGGTGTGCATATTTAAATTGGCATTCATAAGAATGAAAGCTCAGCCGGGCGTGGTGGCACACGCCCTTAATCCTAGCACTTGGGAGGCAGAGGCAGATGGATCTTTGTGAGTCCACAGCAAGCCTGATCTACATAGTGAGTTTCAGGCTAGCTGGGACTTTTTGTCTCAGAAAGACAAAAAATTAAAATTAAAAAAGAATATTCTAAAACTACTTCCAAATAAAAATGTTTATTAGCATATATTAATTATACATTAAAAAAGAATTACTTATTGGGAACTGGGTGCGGTGGCATATGCCTTTAATCCTAGCACTGTGGCAGCAGAGGCAGGAGGATCTCTGTGAGATAGAGGCCAGCCTGGTATACATAGAGAGTTCCAGACTAGCTTGTGCTACAGGGAGAGCATGTCTCAAAAAGACCAAAAGAGAATTATTAATGGAGCTGGAGAGATGGCTCAGCAGTTAAGAGCACTGGCTGCTCTTGCAGAGGACCCAGCACCCACATGGTTACTACAACTACTTGTAAATTTTTATTCTAGGGGATCTGATGTCCTCTTCTGGCTTCCATGGGTATTGGATACACAGGTGCACTTGCACACAGGAAAAATACTCATATATATAATAAAAATAAATGAAAGTAAATATAAATGCTTTGAAAATTATTCATCATTTAGATGTATCTGTGTGAGCACCTGAATGAATTTATATGTCCCATGTGTGTGCAGTTGCCCACAAAAGCCAAACGAGGGCATTTGATCCCCTAGAGCTGGAATTACAGGTGGTTGTGAGCTGTGCCACATGAGTGCTGGAAACTAAACTCAGGTCCTCTAAACGAACAATGTGCTCTTAACTGCTGAGCCATGTTTTCAACTCAAAAATGTTTATGTAACAAAAAGAAGCCAGGCGTGGTGGCGCACGCCTTTAATCCTAGCACTTGGGAGGCAGAGGCAGGTGGATCTTTGTGAGTTCAAGGCCAGCCTGGTCTACAGAGCGAGTTCCAGGACAGCTGGGGCTACAGGGAGACCCTGTCTCGAAAAGACCAAAAAAAAAAAAATACCACAAAACAAAAAAAGAAGAGAGGAAAATAAATTTGTAGTACACATGACAGAAAATGTTAATTCACTTTGTATAGGTAACTTTTTATTTGATTTGTATGTTTGTGTGTAGGTTTGCTTGTGTGGGGACAAATGTATGTAGACACACATGCATGTGTGTTTACATGTTTGTGGAGACCCAAGGCTGATTTCAGGCATTTTCCTCCATCTCTCTCTCTGCCTTATACATTGAAGCAGGATGTCTCACTTAAACCAGAGCTTGCCGGTTTGTCTAATCTAGCTAGTTGGCTTAGTCAAGGGCTACCCTGTCTCTACATCTTGAGTGCTTGGATAATGGGCAGGCTGCTGCCGTGCCCACCCTGAGAATCTGAACACTGGACCCCATATTTACATAGCAAGGGCTTTACCCACTGAGCCACCCACATGGGTGCTAGGAACCAAACCCAGGTCCTCTGCAAGAGCAGCCAGTGCTCTTAACTGCTGAGCCATCTCTCTAGCCCCTCACTTTTTTATTTAAACAAGATCTTCCTATGTCATCCAGGCTGGGCTTAAACTCATGCAGTCCTCCTGCCTTGGTCTCCCGAGTGCTGAGATTACAAGCATACACCACCAGGCTTGGCATTATACTTAAGTTTGTGTGTATGCGGGTGGGTAGCTGTGGGTTTTGTATGCATGGGTGTGTATATGTATGTGTGCGTACACCTGCCTGTGCATGCATGTGTAGAGGCCAAAGGTTGACACCAGGTGTCTTCCTTTACTGCTTGCCACCATTCTTTGAGACAAGGTCTCTTAGTGAACCTGGAACTCACTCTTTTGGTTAGACTTATTGACCAGCAAACCCTGGAGATCCTCCTGTCTCCCCCTCCCAGTGTTGGGATTATAGGCGCAGGCCTCTGTGCCAGCTTCTATGTGGGTGCTGGGGAGCTGACCTCAAGTCCTCATACTTACATAGCAGACACTTTATCCACTAAATCATCTCCCCACCCCTTGTATAGTTAGGTTTTAAAAACTGAACATCTCAATACAAAAACAGGCAAAAGATGTTGCATATCATTTGGGATATATAAAATTCCAGTTGGAATTTTAAAATATTTAACCTCAGTAAACAAGTGCAAATTTTTGTCCTTGGGCAAAATTTTTTTTTTTTTGTCTTTTTGAGACAGGGGCTCCCTGTAGCCCCAGCTGGCCTGGAACTGGCTATGTAGACTAGGCTAGCCTTCAATTCACAGAGATCCTCCTGCCTCTGCCTCCTAAATGCTGGGATTAAAGGCATGTGCCACCACACCTGGCTGTAAAACTTATTTAAAATAATAAACCCCAATATTAATTCAGGGCAGGGACACATAGGTCACATTCTTGGTCTCTGCTGGTACAGCTTTTTCAGAATAAAATTCAGCAACATGTATCAAAGCCTCAAAAAAACATAATCTTTGCTAGGTGTGGTGGTGCATGCCTTTAATCCCAGCACTTGGTGTGGGGGGGGGCAGGATGGAGGCAAAATCAAGTGGATCTCTGTGAGTTAAAGGCCAGTCTGTTCTACATAGTGAGTTCCAGGCCAGCTGAGGATGCAGGGAAACCCTGTCTCAAGACCAAAATAAATAAATAAATAAAAAATCATAATTTTTGTCAAGATATTCCATGCCTAAGGAAGTCTCCAGTGATAATCATCCCACCAGGACAAAGGAGCAAAGTGTAGAGCCCAGGGTGGGGGAGGGGGCATCTAGTGTCTCTTGTTCGCAGAGTTAATGGTCCCCTCTGTTGTCCCTCTGCAAGAAACTCAAAGCTGTCACTGACTAACTTTGCTGCCATCTAGCGCTCGCTCCAGGTACCCACAACCAGCCAAGGGAACACGGGGTTGCCTCTAAGAAACTTCCACCAAGAGATCTTCTCTGCTTTTTGGGGTGGTGGGGGAGGGGTAGACAGGGTCTCCCTGTAATCCCAGTTGGCCTGGAACTCACTATATAGACCAGGCTGACCTCGAACTCACGGAGATCTGCTTGCCTCTGCCTCCCAAGTGTATTTATTTTCATTTTATGTATATGAGTGTTTTGTTATGCCACAGAGATCTGCCTACCTCTGTCTCCCAAATTTTGCAACTAAAAGTGTGCATTCACCATGCCCAGCTAAAATTTTTATTTTTTGAGACAGGGGAGACCAGGTCTCACTATGTAGCCCTGCAGCTTTATGGATCATATGCATCCTAAATCTTGTTCCCTTGGATATTTTCATTAATTCTCGGTGAGTCTGGCTGGCAAGCTCTCATGTTGGGGAGGTAATCAGGGCTCTAAAGCCTTTATTTGTGGGTTGTTTCAGCTCCATAAAATGGGAATGCTGGACCGAGCGTGGTGGCGCACACCTTTAATCCTAGCACTCAGGAGGCAGAGGCAGGCAGATCTTTGTGAGTTCAAGGCCAGCCTGGTCTACAGAGTGAGTTCCAGGACAGCTGGGCTACAGAGAGACCCTGTCTCAAAAAGACAAAAATAAATAAAATAAAATAAAATGGGAATGCTAAAAGCCAATGTCTTCCCCATCCAGGAGGAGCAGAAGCCAGAAGTTCCCAACCATGCAGCATAACTGGAACGGCTTGCATTTGAATTGGTGTAGGCGTTTGGAAAGCCTGAGTCTAGAATGTTCTGAAGTAGTTGAGAATTGATTTTATATTCCTGGTCAAGTTGCTGAAATGTAGCAATAGGGTCAGGAAGATCAGTTCCCTGGACATGAATTTTGTGCTTATTCCAGAAGAAGTTTACGTTTTCCTTTCTGAGGTGTTCCAACTTTCCTGAAATTAGTTTTTTTTTTCTCCTTTGGCTTTTTTTCTCCTTCAATCTTTGCTTCCTCAGAGGACGTCCACTGTATAGTACTGCCTTCTTGAGCAGGAATTTCTGAAATCCTCTTCTTTCTCCGTTTCTTGTTGGGCTCCTTACTCCTTTCAGAAGATCTCCTTTCTGTTTTCATTTTGGAGCTTCTGGTGTGTTTGTAATATTTCACACTTATCTGAGGCAGACTTCTTATTCCCAAAGAAGTCCAGCTCCTCAAGTGTCTCTGAAGAATCAGAATCATATTCCCTTTTTCCTACCTGGAATTGAGCTGCGTCTGCCAAGAAGCGTTTCAGGTCGAACTTGGCACCAGCTCCGAGCCGGCGAAAGAGATCGTGGACATCCATTTTTGCCCTAAATACTTCTTCCCAAACTAAAAATCTATCAGAACAATCTATCTTCATGCAGTTTGTGGACCAAGGCCAGGGCAGGTGCACCTGGTATATAGCCTGTTATGTGTCTCCCACGTAATGCATGTGTGCACACATACATGCTTCTTGATCAGCACCCTGTTTCTAGAAGATAGGACAGTCATCGCCTGACAGGGTCTCTGGGTCTCATAGACCAGGATCGTTTGGCGTCGTTGGGTCTCAGAAATCAACACCCTAACTGGTGATTTGGCATGTTGAATACCATGTACTGGGGGAGACTGAAGTCAGTCATGGTGGCTCACGCATGTAATCCCAGTACCCTATAAATTGGAGCAGGAGGATTGCTGTAAGTTCAAGGCCAGCATGTGCTATACAGTAAGAACTTGTCTTACCCCCAAATCACATAATTAATTGAGACAAAGCTTCAAAAGCAAAGTCTCTCTGATGTTCTGCCCTCCATGCTCTGTTCCTCTTCCTTCCCTGGAGCAGTCAGAGACTAGAATTCCTCTTCCCCAAGGAAGTAAGAACCCCTCCACCAAAACAAGCCGTAAAACAAATTCCATTCTTATCTCCCCCATCTCCTGTGAGTTGTCTTCTGACATGCTCCCTGTGGTATGTGCATGCCTACACCCACACATACTCACATACCAAAAAATAATTTAGTTATTTTGGAGTCAGGGTATCAGTGTCTAGCTCTGGCTTGCCTGGAACTTAATTATGTAGACTAGCCTGTCGCTGAAGTCACAGTGATTTGCCTGCCTCTGCTTCCTAAGTGTTGGGATTAAAGATGTGCACCACCATGTTTGCCTAAAAGATATATTTTTTTAATTTTATTTATTTCTGTATGTGTATGAATGTACTGTCTGCATGCAAGTCTGTGCACCCGTGTCATGCAATGCCGCGGAGGTCAGAAGAGGGTGTCGGATTCCCCTGGAACTGGAGTTCTCCTGGAATTGGAGTTTCAGATGGTTCTTGGCTGCCATGTGGATGCTGGGGATCGAACCCGGGTCCTCTGCATGTATCTCTGCAGTGGGGTGAGTCTTGGGGATACATACCTAGGAGTGGTATGGCTGGGTCAGGTAGCAAGTTCATTCCAAGTCTTCCAAGGGTTCTCCACACTGCTTCCCATAGTGGCTGCACGAGTTTACATTCCCCCCAGCAGTGGATGAGTGTTCCCCTTTTCCCACAACCTCTCCAGCACTTGGTATCATTTGTTTTCTTGATTCTAGCCAGTCTTATTGGAGTAAGATGATATTTTAAAGTGGTTTTGATTTGCATTTCCTTAATGATTAGTGATGTCTTGAGGTGTTTCTCAGCCATCTCTAATTCCTCACTTGTGAAGTCTCTGTTCAGCTCTTTGCTCCATCTATTGAGTGGGTCATTTGTTTTCTTTCTTCTTTGTTTTCTGAGTAGTTTATATATTCTGCTCAAAACAGTCAACTTCCTCATGGAGAATATTGAGAAGGACTGAGAAAGAGATGAAAAGCATGTTTGGCAGAATGCATGAGCTCTGGCTGGGTGGGGGAATGGGCGGGAACATGGGTCTAGATTTGTTAAAAAAAATAAAAATAAATTTATGTGAAAAAATAAATTAAAAATAGAGAACTCCTCTTAGTCATATTTTTGACCCTCCCCATCTCCCAACATCCTTTGAAGCTTTGTGGTTTCTGTCCAGTAAGTCCTCCTGGCATGGTTTCTTCGTATTTAGTAATGACATGGGGATTGAATCTCATTTTTTTTTATTTTGTTTTGTTTTTTTGAGACAGTGTCTCCCTTTAGTCCCAGCTGGCCTTGAACTCACAGAAATCTGCCTGCCTCTGCTTCTCAAGTGCTGAGATTAAAGGTGTGGGCCATCACACCACGCCTAAAATGGTTTTTAGCCACCATGTGGGTGCTGGGATTCAAACTCTGGTCCTCCGCAAGAGTGGTCAGTGCTCCCAACTGATGAGCTATCTCTCCAGCCCCAGAATCTCACATATCTTAAGCAGACATTCTATCACTGAGCTACATCTGTAGCTCCTTCCTATCATTTTTATTACATTTATTTCTGAGTGTGTGTGTGTGTGTGATTGTGCCATGGCACACATGTAGAGGTCAGACAACTTGCAGGAGTGGATTCTCTCCTTCCATCCTGGGGATCACACTCAGGCTTAGCAGCAGGTGCCTTTACCTGCTAAGCCATATTGTCAGCCCCCCCCCTTCCCCGTCACGTTTCAGTCTCATTTCATCAAAGTATACTTTGTTGGTCATCTCATGCTTCAAACTACAAACTTGGCATTCATCTTTTGCTAAGTTGAGCTTGTTTGGACTTGAACCTACAGTGAGAAGGGAACAGCTCTCTCCTCCTTCTCTCCTTCCCAGTCCACTCACTGCCATTTCTCATTAGCTACACCATCAGCTCTGATTCA
Organism: Rhizomys pruinosus; assembly: GCA_009823505.1. Lineage (NCBI taxonomy): Eukaryota > Metazoa > Chordata > Mammalia > Rodentia > Spalacidae > Rhizomys > Rhizomys pruinosus. The sequence goes on from VZQC01004169.1 coordinate 772,867, forward strand.
ATGTGGACAGAAACTGTGCAACAGCACAAATACTGGAGAGGAGCACAGGGAGTTATCTCAACAGCTACCTGCCATTCCCTGTAAACTTCACATAAGCACCTCCCTAAAACAAGCTGAACCAGTATAAAGAAAACAAACCATATGGGACCAGAGATGGATCAACAGTTAAGAGCATGTGTTGTTCTTACAAAGGACCCAAGTTTGGTTCCCAGCAGCCATATCAGGCCGCTCATAACCACTTGTAACTCCAGCTCCAGAAGATCCAATGCCCTCTTCGGAGCAGATAGTCTCACACAGACACACAAGCATACATATAATTAAAAATGGAAAATAAGGGGGAACGCGCCAGGCCAGGATCGAAAGGTTATTCCTGGACAAACTGTCAGCCCATGAAAGGAAACAGCCAGAATTGACCAGAGTCCAAGTCAACAGCTCCAGAGAGAGTGGACTGTTTCACCTCTCATCCACCTGTGCCCCTTTTCTAAGCCTAGGGAACAACCTGCGGAAGAGGGGGCGTGGTAGAATGTAAGGGCTGCGATTGGGGTGAATGGTGAAACTACAGCAATGTAGTCTGGACACTCATTTGATCAACTTGATTGAACAAACAACCTGTCACCCCCCACTGGATGGTGGGGCTGTAGGTGTTTGGGCACAACAGCCTGCAGATAGGTTTTGCATGAAGGATGCTTGTACTCATGGATTATCACTTATAGCTAAAAATGAAAAAAAAAACTGAGAGAAAGATGCAGGACAGTTATGGCAGAATGCATGATCTGGGATGGGGTGGGGGTGGGGGGGGGGGAAGGGAAATAAGCCTGAACTGAATTGGAAAAAATGTATGAAATGCACAAAGCATCAATAAAAACTAATTTGAAAAAAAAAATGGAAAATAAGGCCGGGTGTGGTGGCACACACCTTTAATCTCAGCACTTGAGAGGAAGAGGCAGGCAGATCTCTATGAGTTCAAGGCCAGCCTGCGTTCCAGGACAGCTGTGGCTGTAGGGGGACCCTGTCTCCAAATAGACAAAAATTAGATAGATAGATAGATAGATAGATAGATAGATAGATAGATAGATATTAAAAATAAATCTAAAGAGCAGCATATGTTTGAATTGGTTCTGTTTTTAAAAACATTCTTTGGGGAACTACTTTGTTGTATTTTCATGGATTTCAGGGGCCAGGGGCAAGCTGGGACTGAACCCAGGGCCTTGAACTCACTAAATACATGTTTTATACATGCTACATCTCCAGCTCATCTTCGACTTCTTCAAAGCTGTTTAAGTCATCTGACCCTCTCCCCACGTGTTCCTCAACTCTAAATGGGTCTAGGGTTCTCCAAGAAAGATGGGGTCTCACCTTAAGGATTCCTTTTGATTTTCATACTTCACACTACATAATAATCAGTGAATATAAAGTTTTGGAGATGTCTGTAGGTGTTCACATTCACACTAGAGCTTACAATTCAGTAAAAACAATACAAGGCATCAGTATAAGAATCACCTGTTGCATTTATTTTACAACAATGATTTAAACTGAATACATTTGGGCACAGTAGATATTTGACATGAAAAACAGTTGTATCAGAATGAGCATCAGAAAAATAGTAACCCATCTTACACAGAGTAACTAGAAAATATTTTCTGTCTGATCACTTGTACTAGAAATCCTGAGAATGTTATTCGCTGAACAATTAGATTCTACCTTAGAACTGGAACTTGCTTGGAAAGATTCCCTTAAAAAATGTTGAGGTACAAATTCCCTACATATTAAACATGAGTCTTTTACATTTTAAAAAGAGTTTAAACAAATATATCAAATGATTATAGTTCAATGGCTCTTAAGACAGCTACTAGTCAGGTTCAAGGACACACTGCTCCACAATTTCCCGCAGGTTGGGGTTCTCCATTGCGGCTGCCACTCTCTCTTTGTCATTTATCTGCTTGTTGACTGCAAAACACATGGACAAAGGTTAACAGAACTATCAACAGAGAGATCAGATGGCATTTGTGTAGATTTTTTTTTAATTTTTACATTTATTTGTGCATGTGTGCGTGCACACGTGTGCACTTATACACACACACACACACACACACACACACACATGCATGCATGTGCCCACAGAGGCCACAAGAGGGTGTTGGATCCCCTGGTGCCCATGGAGGCCAGAAGGTGCTGGAGTTACCAGTGGGTGTGAGCTGCCCAGCGTAGGTACTGGGAACCTGACAGCAGTGCTCTGCCAGAACAGCAAGCACTCCTGACTGCTGAGCACTCTCCCCAGCCCCTCATAATGTAATTTCTAAGGGTCTGAAGGCAGACCTTCAAAAAGAAAAATATTAGCTGTTGTTCCACTGCTCTAGTACAGCTAGTTTAATTTCTTTCTTTCTAGGCCTCATCAATATACATATTTCAATATAGTTACATTCAGAGTAAATTTTGAAAACTGCTGCTTTCCTCATGTACCTGTTTTTTTATTTTTATTTTTTTGTTCTTTCAAGACAGGCTCTCCCTGTAGCCCCAGCTGTCCTGGAACTCACTCTGTAGACCAGGCTGGCCTTGAACTCACAAAGGTCGCCTGCCTCTGCCTCCCAAGTGCTAGGATTAAAGGTGTGAGCCACCATGCCTGGCCCTGTTTTTTTAAACTACAGTTGTTTACATGGCAGAAGTTCTAAGTGTTCTAAATCACATAAGAAAATCTCTACCTTTGCAATTGACCACTGACTTCTCTGCAGACCAGGCATTCGGAATAAAAACCTTTCCGCAGTCCCATTCTAGCACACTGACTCAGACAGTACCCAAGATGCCCTACTGCCTACTGCTAGACCCCCATCTTCAATTTTCCATACACAGGTCTCTAACCTGCTATCAAGTACAGAATGAAGCCTTGAGTGCATAGCCAAGTCTCTAGAGCTAAGTATTTTTTAACAAGTGTGTGGCCTGTAGCCTGAATCAATTCATGGGCTCTAGTCCCAGTGAAAAAAAGTCCTTTGAATGTTGGGCTTTCCCACCTGTGAAGGAAGAGCTATAAATGATGGTGCCGCCTTTTTGCCACCAAGAAACCCAATAGACAGTTGGCTGACAGTCTTGTACCCAACATAAAGTACTAGCTACACTAGTTTTTAATAATATTCTGATTCACTTACTGTCTTCTTCTGTTGAATGGGTTCCTTCAGAAATGTAGATTTCCAACTGGAAGAAAAAAGAAAATACAGTAGAAGCAGAACATCAGAGCATTCTAAGATCACAGAGCGGTGGGGATGTCAGGAAGGAGGCATATGGTAGACTGAAGGATCTAGAGACGAAAGCCCAAATCCTATTTCTAACACCAAAGACCTAAGGGGAAACCTCACCCTGTCTTCTCTAAAACAGACTAAAACGAGTAGCATTTAGGTCAACTGGCCTGTAGGGGGCATTTTAACAAATTTTTTTATGACTAAATACAGTTATATGCAATGAGATCTTTTTGTGTGTGAGAAAGACAAGGTCTCACTGTGTAGCTCTGGCTACCCTGGAACTCACTATGTAGACCAGGCTGATCTCCAGCCCACAGAGATCTGCCTGCCTCTGCTGGGATTAAGAGCATGGGCCAACAAGCCCAGCTTACAGTGCGATCTGACAAGTGTCTCGCTCAGGCCCATCTCTCCCCTGCACTCAACTTCTTCCCAAACCCATACCTATCACCCTTTGTCCTCACCCCCCAAAGCCATATTAACAACCTACTGTACAGTATTTTCTTCCACTTTGACCCCCCCAAAGCCATATTAACCTGCTGTACAATATTTTATTCCACTTAACCCCCTCCCCGCAAAGCCATATTAACGACCTACTATACAGTATTTTCTTCCACTTTGACCCCTCGCAAAGCCATATTAACAACCTACTTTCCTGTGCTTTCTTCCATATTTCTCTTTATACTCACAAACTCTTAACATGTATTTTTTTCTCTTAAACTTTTTTTTTTTTTTTTTTGGTCTTTTTGAGATAGGGTTTCCCTGGAGCCCCTACTGGCCTGGAATTCACTATGTAGCCCAGGCTGGTCTTGAATTCATAGAGATCTAACTGCCTCTGGTGTGTGCCACCACGCCCAGCTTATTTTATACACATACACACAAAGTCGCAAGTTTCTTACTGTTTTACAAAAATGAGACACAATATGTGGTTTTGGTGTCCTTTTCTTGTTATCTCCCTAAAGCTATTCTTAAGTATAATGCTGGTAAAGCCTTGTTGAGACCTTACAAAATTAGCTAACCACTAAGAACAAGAGCTTTTGGCACAACCCACAAAATTACTTCAGATTCTGTGGCTAAGGCATGCTGCTTGCAACAGACACGCCTGTCTGCAGAGTGCACTGAAGCACATGAACCAAATCTCTACTTCTACTGAATCAATGTTTCTCAAGAGTGAAAAAATAAAAAACAAAACACAGCCTATTATACCTAAAAGGGACCTTAAAGACCATCTAGTTCAGTCTGTTTTAAAAACTCAAGAGCCTCTGGGTGTGGGGGTACACACCTTTAATCCCAGGCCTTTAATCCCAGCACTCAGGAGGCAGAGGCAGGCAGATCTCTGTGAGTTCAAGGCCAGCCTGGTCTGCATAGCACATTCCAGGCCAGCTGGTGCTATCAAAGGCAAATTATAAAGCCAGAAAATAGGTGATTGCCCTGGTATGGAGAAGGGAGTGCAGCAGACGGGGCCTGCTAGTGTAAACAGGATTTCTTTCCCATGTTTTCTTTTTCACTTATGATACAAGATCTAGCTATGTACCCCAGGCTGACATCCTCCTGTCTCAACCTCCTGAGTGCTGGGAGCCACACTGCCTAGCTTTCTTCTTTGGCATGTGATGACAGTGCTTCAGAGACGGCTATACCACTCTGTAGATATGCTATAGAAATCTCTGAACTATACATGTCAGAGGGGTTGAATGATGTGTGAATTTTATCTCAACCCAGGCATTATGAAAGACAACAGGGCTAGGGACGTGGCCAAGTAGTGGAATAGTGTAGCCTGGCACGTGTGAGGCTCTGGGTTTAAGATGACAAACATCAGGGCTAGAGAGATGGCTCAGCAGTTGAGAGCACTGATTGCTCTTACAGAGGACCCAAGTTTGATTCCCAGTATGTACATGGTGGTTAACAACCATCCATAACTCCAGTTCCAGGGGATCTGACACCTTCTTCTGACTTCCAAGGGCACTGCATGACATGGGTGCACTTACATACATGCAGGCAATACACTCATACACATAAAAATAATAAATATTTTTAAAAATAAAGATGACAAACATCTTCCTTACCTTGTGTTTGAATGGCAAACATCGCTGAAGTTTTACTCTTAAACATAGCCCTGCGAAGAAAAAAAAAGAAATCCTTTAATTATCTCTTTATCTCTTCTTTTCGGTTCCAGAAAAAAAAAAGCCTATACTTCTCTGGCTATGTCCACATATTAAGACAGCTGAAAATAACTTTGCTCATTCCTGGTACCATATCAGGAAATTTAGAACAGAGATTTGTATTTCCCTCAGAGAAATTCAGGGAGCTGGGTCTTAAGAACCCCATTCTACAAATGATGGAAGCAAGGTCACACTGCTTGAGGTAGCATTCTAGCAGAGCTAGGACTGGAGCCCTGGACCACTGCAGAATCCAGGCTTTTTCTGATCTGGCCTTCAGGCTAAGGTTAATTAATTCACTAGACTTTATTGAATCCCACAGTAGGCCAGGACATGCAAAAATTTAAAACCAAGTACATTTAAAACCATTTACCAGCCCAGTGAGATGGTTCACCAGGTGAATGCCCTTACTCGAGGGCTCAGCAACCACATACACACCTACACACACATCAGACACACACATATCAGACACACACACACACACAAATAACTAATAAGGAATTTAAAAAATCAATTAACTAACTAATTGATTAAAAAATCATGTAAAGAAGCTGGAGAGATGGTTCAACGGGTAAAAGTGCTTGCCACACAAGCCTGACTGCCTGAGTTTAATGCCCAAAATCTGAGGTGAAAGGAAAGAACCGACTCATGAAAGCTGTCCTCTGACCTCCACATGCGAGCCCACACTCAAATACACGCATACAATAATAAATTTAACATTTTTAAGTTTTTAAAAAATCTTTTTTGTTTTCTAATGAAAAATTTTTAAGAGGGCTACATGAAATGTCTCCGATTTGGAATCTATACCTGCCACGGTGCGTACACATGTGGGGGTCAGAGCACAACTTGTAGAAGTCAGTTTATCCTTCCACTTTTTTGTGGGTTTCAGGGATGGACTCAGTCATCAGACTTGGTGGCTAGCAGCTTTGCCTGCTGAGCCACTTGGCTGCCCTCTAGCAGACTTTTGGAAAAATGATCTCAAAATTAGGAAAAGCACTGAATGAGACATAATGAGATGGTGCCTAGCACCACAAAATCATCATCATCATCATCATCATCATCATCAAGTAATTTCATAGTAAATATCAGAGGACTCATTTCCTTAATAGGGTTTCCATTTAGAAAAATCTGCCTTAAAATATACCAGGAAAGCTGGGCGTGGTGGTGCACACCTTTAATCCCAGCACTCGGGAGGCAGAGGCAAGTAGATCTCTGTGAGTTCAAAGTCTACAAAATGAACTCCAGACCAGCTGGGACTAAAGGGAGACCCTGTCTCAAAAAGACCAACACACACACACACACACACACACGCGCGCACACACACACACACACACACACACACACAATCAAGAAAGCTCTTCCTTCCTTCTTCCTTCCACTCTCTCCAGTTTGCTCTCCCTCTACCATCTAGGAGTTCCTGCACACTTTGATTACTGTGGGGAGGTGCTTTATCCCTAAAGTAAGTAGTAACTATTTCACAATTCATGTAGCACTTTTTAAAGCACAACTATCTTCGAGACAGCCCATATACATTACGGTATAGCTGAGATATGGCTCCAGTATACATGAGCTGTGACCCTGGCCAAGTTAGCCAACCTCTCTGACCTTCAGTTTCTTTATCTGTAAAACTTGTATAATAGTATTACATTATATAGAGTTGTTTTGAGGAAAAAATTACGAAGCAATGTGCTTAAAACAGTGTTGGGCACATAAGTGTATGATAAATATTAGCTACTATTATTTTATCCTTTTTGTTTTACAATCAAGAAGCCAAGAAGCACTGCTAGCAAATGGCAGGGGCAGATGCTGAACCTACAACCTGACTACCAGCCTCACTGCCTTCCCACTGACTAAAAGTAAGTCAACACAGGTGACCACTGGCTGGCTTTCCTGGCTTACTCACGTATCCCCTGAGTCTTTCCTTGTTTCTAGAATCGTTCACTGGGAGCGTGTAGATGACAGGCTTTTCTGGAGCCTTTTCTATTCTCAATCTCTGTCCACATAAACTTTTTGAGACAGGGTCTCATGTCCAAGTTGGTTGCCCTCCAAGTCACTATGTAGCCAAACTCCTTGCCTCCACCTCAAAAGTGTTAGGATTACAGGTATGTACCACATTTACTTTGTGCAGTACTGGAGATGGGAGCCAGGGAATCATGCATGCTAGGTAAGCACTCTACCAACTATACCAAGTATGTACCAGCCCTACATGCCCAACCCTAAATATAATTTTTTTATTCCTGAAATTATATGAATTGAATCATTCAATAATTCTCATTTTTTACATAAATGCTTAGATTCTTGGTTATACTTTTTGTTTTTGGTATTTTTGAGACAGGGTCTCCCTTTAGTCCCAGCTGGCCTGGAGCTCACTCTGTAGACCAGGCTGTTTGAACTCACAGAGATCCGCCTGCTGGGATTAAAGGTGTGTGCCACCACGCCCGGCTACTTATTTTCAATAGTAAAAGGAAGTGATGTTTTACTGTTACCACTTACCTAGGAAATGGAGTCTAATGTCTCTTGCAGGTATGGCTATTGTAAGTTTGCTATAAACAGTCTGCACATGCTATTTTTTAAAATATTTTGCTGGGCGTGGTGGCGCACACCTTTAATCCTAGCACTCAGGAGGCAGAGGCAGGTGGATCTTTGTGAGTTCAAGGCCAGCCTGGTCTACAGAGTGAGTTCCAGGACAGCTGGGGCTACAAGAAGACCCTGTCTTGAAAAAAGACCAAAAAAATATATATATATTTTTTGGGTGGCTCTAAGGATCAAACCTAGGGCCTTATGCACACTAGGCCAGTACTATGCCATCGAATCTTCCTTATCCTTATGCACACTAGGCCAGTACTATGCCATCGAATCTTCCCTATCCTTCTGCACACTAGGCCAGTACTATGCCATCGAATCTTCCCTATCCTTATGCACACTAGGCCAGTACTATGCCATCGAATCTTCCCTATCCTTCTGCACACTATGCCATCGAATCTTCCCTATCCTTATGCATACTAGGCCAGTACTATGCCATTGAATCTTCCCTATCCTTCTGCACACTAGGCCAGTACTATGCCATCGAATCTTCCTTATCCTTATGCACACTAGGCCAGTACTATGCCATCGAATCTTCCTTATCCTTCTGCACACTAGGCCAGTACTATGCCATCGAATCTTCCCTATCTTTATGCATACTAGGCCAGTACTATGCCATTGAATCTTCCCTATCCCTAGCCCTCTTTTAGTGTTTTTGAAACAGGATATTACCATGTAGCCCATGTGGACTGGAACTCAGTATGCAGGCTAAGCTAGCCTCAAACTCATAATCTTCCTGGCTCAGATTCCCAAGTCCTGGGTATATATATATAAAATCATATCCAGTCATGCTGATATTTTCTGTGGAATAATGTAATAATATTTTCTAAGTTTCCCATAGCATTTCCCATCTGCCCAGCTACTACCACCAACCAGTATTATCCACTAATGTCTATTATAGATATTCGTTTCTTTCTTAAAAAAGAAAAAAAAATGCGGGACATAGTGGCCTATACCTTTAATCTCAGTACTCTGGAGGCAAGAGGCAGGCAGATCTCTGTGAGTTCAAGGCCAGCCTGGTCTCCGTAGTGAGTTCCAGGCCAGCTGGGGCTACAGGGAGACCCTGTCTCAAAAAGACAAAAAAAATATTTACTTTTGGAGCCAGAGAGATGCCTCAGTGGTTAAGCACTGGTCACTTTTGCAGAGGACATGCGTTTGGTTCCCAGCACCAACATGATGGTTAACAACTGTCTATAACTCCAGTTCCAAGGGACCCAGTGAACTCTTCTGACCTCCATGGGCACTGCAAGACACAGGTGCACTTACATCCAGGCAAGACAATAATACACATAAAATAAAAATAATAAATAAAATATTTAAAAATAAAATAAATAAGCATGGCGTAGTGGCGCACGCCTTTAATCCTAGCACTCGGGAGGCAGAGGCAGGCGGATCTTTGTGAGTTCAAGGCCAGCCTGGTCTACAGAGTGAATTCCAGGACAGCTGGGGCTACAGGGAGACCCTGTCTCGAAAAGACAAAATAAATAAATAAATAGATAGATAAATAAATAAATAAATAAAAATAAAATAAATAAAAGCCCCATTTAATCCCAGCCCTCAGGAGGCAGAGGCAGTCTGGTCCACATGAGTTCCAGGAGGGATGGGACTAGAGAGACCTTGTCAATAAATAAATAAACAAATAAACTTGTGGAAGCGCACACCTTTAGTTCCAGCACTCCAGAGGCAGAGGCAGACAGATCTCTGTTGAGTTCTAGGCTAGCCTGGTCTACATAGTGAGTTCAAGGACAGCTGGGGCTATAGGGAGACCCTGTCTAAAAAAGACTTAATTATTTAATTAATTATTTAAATATTTAATTAATTAATTAACTAATTGAAATAATGTTTTAATGCTCTGTCTCCCAGTGGCTCATGCCTTTAATCCCAGCACTGGAGGGGTAAAGGAAGGCAGATCTTTGTTTGTTTAAGGCCAGCCTACTCTACATAGCTCAAGGCCAGCCAAGGCTATACAGTAAGACCCTGACTCAAAAAAACACAAAAACGGGGCTGGAGAGCGCTGACAGCTCTTGCAGAGGACCCAGGTTCGATCCCCAGCACCCACATGGCGGCCGAGAACCGTCTGAAACTCCGATTCCAGGAGAACTCCAGTTCCAAGGGAATCCGACACCCTCTTCTGACCTCCTCAGCATTGCACGACACGGGTGCACAAACCTGCATGCAGACAGTACATTCATACACATACAAAAATAAATAAAATTAAAAAAATAAACCATAAAAACCCCCTCTGTAAGCCATAATGTGGGATACATGATGCAAATTATTTTGGGTTGTTATCACATGAATAACAGACACACAGACATACGCGTGCATGCACGCACGTAAAACCTTACCAATAAGAGTTGCCAAAGAGCAATGAGGTACTGTAGGTGTGAACCTGATGATAACCAGACAGTCTTCTTCATTTATCTCCTGAACCTCCACACAGCTCTCTGTCACCACTTCCAGTTCTTCTAAAGTATTGGGCTTTTCTGGGTCCCGGATAGTTCGGATCAAATCTAAAGAAGCATCAGAGATAAGATGCTCCTAAGTGAGGATGAGTCACCAGCTTTCTTTTATGCAATTATGATGCAACTCTCAGGTTTCTGGCTGAAAAGCATCCATTTCCTTTGAGAAAATGATTTTCTTGGATCATTATTAGACCAGTTTCTTGATTCAAAACCATGAAGGATAAGAAAAGGGAAAATGTAGCTGGGCGTGGTGGTGCACGCCTTTAATCCTAGCACTTGGGAGGCAGAGGCAGGCGGATCTTTGTGAGTTCAAGGCCAGCCTGGTCTACAAAGTGAGTTCCAGGACACCTGGGGCTACAGGGAGACCCTGTCTAGAAAAAACAAAAAAAAAAAAAGAAAAGGGAAAATGTCACCAGAGTACAAAAGGAATCTTTGGCTGAGAAGGTAGGATCAACCTTATAGACGTAGAATCTGAAACAAGCCTTTGAAAATGGACAAGTGTTCAATATTTCACATTTAAACTGAAGAAAAGGAAATCCTTTGTTTGGAACCCAATACAAGAAAAGAAAGGTGGAACTCAGTCACGGATCTGTCCAGCTAGCCATAGGCAAAAGTCTTTCCTCAAGGGTCTAGGAACAAAGGAGTGACAAAGTCTGTCATCTACTGAGAGGCTAGACTCAGAACCAAAGGGCAGAGCTAGGGACAGCAGCTGAAAAACTGGGCATGTGACAAAAGTAACAAAGTCCTTTTAGAGGAAGAGATGCATTGTAACTCTTTGCATGTGGGAGAGAAGCAAAGAGAGAAGAGATGGCTCAGATTTTAAGTTCAGGTATTTAGAAGGAAAGTATTCAGATAAAAACAGCTCAGTGGAGGCTGGTGAGATAGCTCAGCAGGTCAACACACACCTTACAACCTGAATGTTGTCCCCATAACCGCAAGATGAAAGGAGAAAAATCAACTCTGGAAAAGTTGTCCTCTAACCTCTTCACAAGCACTGCAGCATGCCCCCACCCACGACACACAAGGAATAGATACATAATTAAACTGCTCAGTGGGAGAGTGCTTGGCTAGCATGCATGAGGTCCTAGGTTCAATCTCTCTCATACTTTAAAAATAAACAGGGCTGGGGCTGGAGAGATGGCCTAGCGGTTAAGAACGCCGACCGCTCTTGCAGAGGACCCAGGTTCATTCCCCAGCACCCACATGTCAGCTGAGAACCGTCTTTTACTCCAGTTCCAGGGGAATCCGACACCCTCTTCTGACCTCCGCGGCACTGCACGACATGGGTGAACAAACCTACATGCAGACAATACATTTATACACATAAAAAATAAATAAAAAATAAAAAATAAACAGGTCTGGAGAGATGGCTCACTGGTTAAGAGCACTGGCTGCTCTTGCAGAGGACCCAGGTTTGATTCCCAACACCCACATGGCAGATAATAACTGTCTGTAACTCCAATTCCAGAGGACTTGACACCCTCTTCTGGCTTCTGTGGGCATTACACACATGCAAAACGCTCATGCAAAATATTAAAAAATAAATTTATGCACACTAGGCCAGTACTATGCCATCGAATCTTCCCTTATCCTTCATGCACACTAGGCCAGTACTATGCCATCGAATCTTCCCTATCTTTATGCATACTGGCCAGAGCCAGCTTATGCTACTAGCGTCTATCATCGAATCTTCCCTATCCCTAGTACCCTCTTTTAGTGTTTTTGAAAACAGGATATTACCATGTAGCCCATGTGGACTGGAACTCAGTTGCAGGCTAAGCTAGCCTCAAACTCATAATCTTCCTGGCTCAGATTCCCAAGTCCTGGGTATACATATATAAAATCATATCCAGTCATGCTGATATTTTCTGTGGATAATGTAATAATATTTTCTAAGTTTCCCATAAGCATTTCCCATCTGCCAAGCTAACCCACCAACCAGTATTATCCACTAATGTCTATTATAGATATTCGTTTCTTTCTTAAAAGAAAAAAAAATGCGGGACATAGTGGCCTATACCTATCTCAGTACTCTGGAGGCAAGAGGCAGGCAGGATCTCTGTGAGTTCAAGGCCAGCCTGGTCTTCCAGGTAGTGAGTTCAGGCCAGCTGGGGCTACAGGGAGCCCTGTCTCAAAGACAAAAAAAATATTTACTTTTGGAGCCAGAGAGATGCCTCAGTGGTTAAGCACTGGTCACTTTTGCAGAGGACATGCGTTGGTTCCCACACCAACATTGTGGTTAAAACTGTCTATAACTCCAGTTCCAAGGACCCATGACCTCTTCTGACTCCATGGGCACTGCCAAGACACCGGTGCACTTAACATCCAGGCAAGACAATAATACACCAAAATAAAAATAATAAATAAAATATTTAAAAATAAAAGAAATAAGCATGGCGTAGTGGCGCACGCTTTAATCCTAGCACTCGGAGGGCAGAGGCATGCGGATCTTTGTGAGTTTCAAGGCCAGACCTGGTCTACAGAGTGAATTCCAGGACAGCTGGGGCTACAGGGAGACCCTGTCTCGAAAAGACAAAATAAATAAATAAATAAGATAGTAAATAAATAAATAATAAAATAAAAATAAAAAAAGCCCCATTTAATCCCAGCCCTCAGGAGGCAGAGGCAGTCTGGTCCACATGAGTTCCAGGAGGGATGGGACTAGAGAGACCTTGTCAATAAATAAATAAACAAATAAACTTGTGGAAGCGCACACCTTTAGTTCCAGCACTCCAGAGGCAGAGGCAGACAGATCTCTGTTGAGTTCTAGGCAGCCTGGTCTACATAGTGTTCAGGACAGCTGGGGCTAAGAGAAAAAAAAAAAAAAAACTTAATTATTTAATTTAATATTTAAATATTTAATTAATTAATTAACTAATTAAAATAATGTTTTAATGCTCTGTCTCCCAGTGGCTTCATGCCTTTAATCCCAGCACTGAGGGGTAAAGGAAGGCAGATCTTTGTTTGTTTAAGGCCAGCCTACTCTACATAGCTCAAGGCCAGCCAATGCTATACAGTAAGACCCTGACTCAAAAAAACACAAAAAACGGGGCTGGAGAGCGCTGACAGGCTCTTTCAGAGGACCCAGGTTCGATCCCCAGCACCCACATGGCGGGCCGAGAACCGTCTGAAACCCGATTCCAGGAGAATCCAGTTTCGGGGAATCCGACACCTTCTGACCTCCTCAGCATTGCACGACACGGGTGCACAAACCTGCATGCAGACAGTACATTCATACACATACAAAAATAATAAATTAAAAAAATAAACCATAAAACCCCCTCTGTAAGCCATTATGTGGGTACCATGATGCAATTATTTTGGGTTGTTATCAAATGAATAACCAGACACACAGACATCGCGTGCATGCACGCACGTAAAACCTTAGCCAATAAGAGTTGCCAAAGAGCAATGAGGTACTGTAGGTGTGAACCTGATGATAACCAGACAGTCTTCTTCATTTATCTCCTGAACCTCCACACAGCTCTCTGTCACCATTCCAGTTCTTCTAAAGTATTGGGCTTTTCTGGGTCCCGGATAGTTCGGATCAAATCTAAAGAAGCATCAGAGATAAGATGCTCCTAAGTGAGGATGAGTCACCAGCTTTCTTTTATGCAATTATGATGCAACTCTCAGGTTTCTGGCTGAAAAGCATCCATTTCCTTTGAGAAAATGATTTTCTTGGATCATTATTAGACCAGTTTCTTGATTCAAAACCATGAAGGATAAGAAAAGGGAAGAATGTAGCTGGGCGTGGTGGTGCACGCCTTTAATCCTTAGCACTGGGGGCAGAGGCAGGCGGGTCTTTGTGAGTTCAAGGCCAGCCTGGTCTACAAAGTGAGTTCCAGGACACCTGGGGCTAAGGGAGACCCTGTCTAGAAAAGACCAAAAAAAAAAAAAAAGAAAAGGAAAATGTCACCAGAGTAATACAAAAGGAATCTTTGGCTGAGAAGGTAGGATCAACCTTATAGACGTAGAATCTGAAACAAGCCTTTGAAAATGGACAAGTGTTCAATATTTCACATTTAAACTGAAGAAAAGGAAATCCTTTGTTTGGAACCCAATACAAGAAAAGAAAGGTGGAACTCAGTCACGGATCTGTCCAGCTAGCCATAGGCAAAAGTCTTTCCTCAAGGGTCTAGGAACAAAGGAGTGACAAAGTCTGTCATCTACTGAGAGGCTAGACTCAGAACCAAAGGGCAGAGCTAGGGACAGCAGCTGAAAAACTGGGCATGTGACAAAAGTAACAAAGTCCTTTTAGAGGAAGAGATGCATTGTAACTCTTTGCATGTGGGGGGAGAAGCAAAGAGAGAAGAGATGGCTCAGATTTTAAGTTCAGGTATTTAGAAGGAAAGTATTCAGATAAAAACAGCTCAGTGGAGGCTGGTGAGATAGCTCAGCAGGTCAACACACACCTTACAACCTGAATGTTGTCCCCATAACCGCAAGATGAAAGGAGAAAAATCAACTCTGGAAAAGTTGTCCTCTAACCTCTTCACAAGCACTGCAGCATGCCCCCACCCACGACACACAAGGAATAGATACATAATTAAACTGACTCAGTGGAGAGTGCTTGGCTAGCATGCATGAGGTCTAGGTTCAATCTCTCTATACTTTAAAAATAAACAGGGCTGGGGCTGGAGAGATGGCCTAGCGGTGTTAAGAGCGCCGACCGCTCTTGCAGAGGACCCAGGTTCATTCCCAGCACCCACATGTCAGCTGAGAACCGTCTTTTACTCCCGTTCCAGGGGAATCCGACACCCTCTTCTGACCTCCGCGGCACTGCACGACATGGGTGCAACAAACCTACATGCAGACAATACATTTATACACATAAAAAATAAATAATAAAAAATAAAAAAATAAACAGGTTGGAGAGTGGCTCACTGGTTAAGAAGCACTGGCTGCTCTTGCAGAGGACCCAGGTTTGATTCCCAACACCCACATGGCAGATAATAACTGTCTGTAACTCCAATTCCAGAGGACTTGACACCCTCTTCTGGCTTCTGTGGGCATTACACACATGCAAAACGCTCATGCAAAATATTAAAAAACAGAACAAAATAAACAAACAGGGTTTGTTCCTGCAGAGGACCTGGGTTCGATTCCCAGCACCCACAAAGCAGCTAACAACCATCTGTAACTCCAATTCCAGGAGATCCAACGCCTTCTTCTGACCTCCACAGGCGTTGCACAACATAGGTGCACTTACACACATGCAGGCAATACACACATCCACATAAAAACAAGAAATATTTTTTAAAAAGAAAAAGAAAATACAAGCAGGAAAGATAAAGCTTCCCTTTGCAGACCTCTGGTATTGTGGAATTTGGGAGAAACGGGATTTTTTTTGTTTTGTTTTTGTTGTACATGTATGAATGGTTTTGTCTGCATGTATGTGCACCTGTGTCATGCAATGCCCTTGGAGGCCAGAAGAGGGGGTTGGATTCTGAGGAACTGTAGTTACAGGCAGTTATTAGCCATCACTTGAGTGCTGGGAACCAAACCCAGGTCCTCCACAAAAATAGTCAGTGTTCTTAACTGCTGAACCATCTCTCCAGCCCCAGAAGCAGAAAATTATATTTTTTAATTTTTTTTTTATGTGTATAAGTGTTTGCCTGCATGTATGTAAGTGCACTTGTGTTGTGCAATGCCCTGGGACACCAAGAAAGTATGTCAGATCCCCTGGAACTGGAGTCAGGGACAGTCAGGGACAGTTGTTAGCCACTGTGTTGAGTCCTAAGAACCAAAACTGGGTCCTCCGCAAGAACAATCAGTACCCTTAACAGCTGAGCCATCTCTCCAGCCCCTAGAAGCAGGATCTTTTTGAAAAGCAGTTTTTCTGCCTCTTATCCAAGGTAAGCTTCATCTACAGAAGTTGTATTATGGTTTTTGTATGCCAGTAAACCCTGAAATTAAATCTTACTCCCTACTAAGCATCTTTAGATTTCTAGTGATTTGAGAAGTTTGGATTTATTTCTTTAAAAAAGAAATCTGTACATTATCTCCTGACTAAAAATTTTCAGCTGCTCTGCACTGATATTAGGATTGTTCATTTATACTTTAAGGTTTCAGGAGGCTATGAGATGGCTCAGTGGGTAAAGGCACTTGTGACCAAAAAAGGCCAGAAGACCCGAGTTCGATTCCCAGGACCTACATGGTAGAAAGAACTTACTCTCACAAGCTGTCCTGTAACTTCCACACTGGCACTGTGACATGCATATGTATGCATACACACACACACACACACACACACACACATACAACACAATGTAATAAAAAACTGTTAAATGCTTCAGAATCCAATTCCAACCTACTATGTAAAGCAAAACTCAACCACACCTCCACATGCAATCACAAACAGTGTACCTCCACCTAGTCTGCCATTCCGTTTTTTCTTTTTTTTTTTTTAATTTTTTTTATTTAATTTTATTTATTTCCATATGTGTATGAATGTACTGTCTACATGCAGGTCTGTGCACCCGTGTCGTGCAATGCCGCGGAGGTCAGAAGAGGGTCTCGGATTCCCCTGGAACTGGAGTTCTCCTGGAATTGGAGTTTCAGACGGTTTTTGGCCGCCATGTGGGTGCTGGGGATCGAACCCGGGTCCTCTGCAAGAGCGGTCGGCGCTCTTAACCGCTAGGCCATCTCTCCAGTCCCCCATTTTTTCTTACTTCCAGATTTTACACTAGTTTCTTTGACTTAGTATGACCTCTGACTCTCTATAGAACCAGGTCACAATCACTTCAAGACTCAATTCAAGTAACTATCTTTCCAGATATTTTTCCACTCAGATTACAACCTCTCTTCTGAATATCTGTATTTCTTATGTTTATGGATTTCTACTGAATACTATTTCACATACATAGGTTTCATTCAACATAAACTTGAGGAATAGCCAGGTGTAGCACTTGCCTTTAGTCCCAGCACTCAGGACACATAGGCAGGAAGATTTTGGTGAGTTTGAAACCAGACTGGTCTACACAGCAAGTTCCATGACAACCGGGGCTACAGGGAGACCCTGTCTCAAAACAAACAAACCCTTGAGGACTAGAATTATGTCATCTGCAGAGTTATAACTCTAGTGCCCCTGCAGTCTTCAAATGCTACAGATAGAGGTCTGGTAAGACAGGAATGTTTTCTGGAGATAGTGCACTGATAATTATCTTCTGCCTGGGGTTAAAGTCCTGCTTCTACCAGGACAGAAGTAAACCTGATGATCAGCCCCCCAAGACTTTCATCTGTGGCATCTTTTTCTTGGCCTATAATCCCAACCCAAATTGTATTTGTATAGCAAGATCTTGTAGTGCCACATCTAATCTTTTAGTTTTCAAAAATAGGGATGGGGTGATGCACACCCCAACTTGTATGAGGCTGTAGATTCTCTCCTCAGCCCAGAAAATTAATACTATATAAATCAGCTATGGGAAGGAGAGAAAGGTGGGGGGGTGGGAGGTGGGGAATCGAGGAGAGAGGAGAGAAGAGAGGTTACTGCAGTGGTATTCTACATTTGGGATCAAATATTTGGTTTGCTCGTTCCTTACTGACAATGTGACCTTGGGTAGTTATTTAATCACTCTAAGCCTTTTTTCCTCATCTGTACAACTTAGCTCCTCAAAGTGAAGAATATCTGAGAGAAGTATATACACATGTATACATTCTCTCTCTCTCTCTCTCTCTCTCTCTCTCTCTCTCTCTCTCACACACACACACACACACACACACACACATATCACATGACATCACATCGCATCTGGAGTGTGATATATATATAGGCTTCGCTCCAAGAAAGAAGCTTATCTCGATCTCTTCACTCCCTACTGAATTCTGGATACAAAAGAATGGCTGTGACCTTGAGCCAGTCCCCAAATCGGCCATTACCCTACAGTAGCCTCAGCAGTGGCGGGAGAAGTTGGTGTACAGTAGCTAGAAAAGGGAAGGCTCTGGAGTAATGCAATCAGGCTAGCTTTGCTCCCTGACCACTGAAGTCATTCTGCCCGATCGTCTTGACATAGTCCCTAGTCATGAGGCAGAAAAGGGAAAAGAAGGGGCTGGAGAGATGACCTAGCGGTTAAGAGCACCAACTGCTCTTGCAGACGACCCAGGTTCGATCCCCAGCATCCACATGGCGGCTGAGAACCGTCTTTAACTCCAGTTCCAGGGGAATCTGACACCCTCTTCTGACCTCCGCGGCACTGCACGACATGGGTGCACAAACCTACATGCAGACAGTACATTCATACACATACAAAAATAAATAAATAAATAAAAAAGAAAAGGGAAAAGAAGCATTTAAGCGTCTCTGGCTCAGTTCTGCATCAGGTTTAGGAAGAGCCCGGGTCCTAGAATGACAAACATTCCTGCGTAACTTGGGACTTCGAAGAACACACTTCCTACCAGGTCTTGCAAAAACCCAAATGTCCACTCCCAGGTCAAAGGTGAGGCCCTTCTCCACCCCCTCTCAGCCACCCCTACGCAAAATGCCAAATGCTGCTGTGTATAAAGTTAATTACCATAAACCTCTAGCGCTTTCTCTTCCATGACCCGGGGCTGCCGAGCAGCGCCCTGCTCAGAGAGACCTGAGAGCCACAAGACCCTGCTCAGCGTCCAGGAGAGCAGCCCGGACACCCGCTCCATCCTCAAGCTCCGCCATTCCTGGCGACTGTCCCAACCGAGCCACCGTCTTTCCGCAGCCGGCCTCAGGATTTATCAACTTCCTGGTCTTCAAATAAGCCAAAACATGTGTAAAGGTTTAAGGGAGCAGAGAATAGGCGGGACTGAGCAGAGTAGCGCGGAGGATATAGGGAAAGAAACTAGAAGAACTACATGTCCCAGCATGCCTTGCTTGCCTCCCAACGGGACAGGAAAAACAATCAAGACACGGGGGCGCGTTGCATGCTGGGATATCTGAGGCGTTCCCTTCGGGCGGGGGCGAACTGTATTCTGGGACTTGTAGTCTTAGCGGTGAGTAGACATGTATCCAGTCACTAGTGACTTGCTCACCTAGGATAAGCTAAAGATGGATCCTGAGCCGGACGTGGTGGCGCACGCCTTTAATCCTAGCACTTGGGAGGCAGAAGCAGGCGGATCTTTGTGAGTTCAAGGCCACGCCTGGTCTACAGAGTGAGTTCCAGGACAGCTGGGGCTACAGAGAGACCCTGTCTCGAAAAGACAAA
>VZQC01004169.1:793854-862395 GCA_009823505.1 Rhizomys pruinosus
AAAAAAAAAAAAAAAAAAAATGCGTATTTTTTGTGCCCTGTTTATGTGGGGGGGGGTTGTTGTTTGTTTGTTTGAGTTCCTCACTATGCAGCCTTTGCCTGGACCCCACAGAGATTCGCCTGCTTGTAACTTCTGGGATTAAGGGCGCGCGCCACTACGCACAGCCAAGAACGTTTCTTGAGTTTTCTGGCATTCAGGGTCTCAGTATTTATTGGATCCTTATTTGCCACACGCGACCTGTAGGCAGACCCCAAGGTTGCAAAGCTAGGACACTGTCCCAGTCCTCACGCAATTTACAGTCTGAGGGAACACACACCCAATGTTGAGCAGTTGGCAGTTAGGATCAACTATCTTTGGCAGGCATGGTGTCTTGCGCCTGTAAATCCAGCCCATGAGAGGCTGAGGGAGGGTCACCATATTGAGGCCAATTTATGCCACAGTTTTCACACCAGCCACAGTGAAACCCTGACTCAACAGAAAAACAACCTTTAGTCAGTGTTGGTGCCAAGCTTCATCCCTATTGAAAAAGATTGTCTTGCACAATTACTCCATTGATCACATAATCCATGTGTATCTTTAAACTCTAGTTGACTAAGACCTATCAAGTTGTGAATAGTTTAGGTCCCAGGAAATTTTCGTTCAGTCTTAATCCCATGTAGTCCACTCCACTACATAGCAGTTGAAAGTATAACCTAAGTTCCTAACAAATTTAACTCACTGAGGTCTCCCCCTTGTGTGAGGTCTCAACTCCAAGCAGAATCGATATCCTCTTCCTGTTGCCACTATAGCACTGAGCAAGTTTAAACTGTTGATTTACAAGTCTGCCTCGCTCATTAAACTGTAAGCCAGAAACATTTATATTTGGACTTGAAATACACAATAAAGTGTCAAGTTCACAGTGAATGCTCAGGATATAATGAATGAATTAATGTTGTCCAAGGGATAGATGCCTGCAGTGCTTTCAGACCTCCGTCAAATATATTTATTGAATCTCTGTGAGAGTACTGTGCTTCTCATGAACAGGTGGTATGGAGAGGTTTTCAAACATTTTCAGTCACAGACTTCTTTATTCAAACGAAATCTTAGAAGCGTGTCAAAGCTAGCAGAGCACAAAGGCCTGGGGGAAGCCGACAGCCTCTAAGTCCTCCCCTGCCAGCTGGGCCTGCGGGACTTCAGCGTGGGCGTCCAGGATTACGATTGGCTGGGCCGCATCCAGGCCCCGCCCCCAGATCTGGGCCCCGCCCCGCCAGTCCCGCCGGGTAGCCTTCGACCCTGTCCGCCCATCGCACAGCTGGAGCGCTTTGCTCGCGGCACTGTCTATAAAGTTGTTGTTGCGGCTTCCGCCACGGGTGGGGGAAGATGGCGTCCGGAGGTGGTGGCTGTAGCGCTTCGGAGCGACTCCCCCCGCCCTTCCCTGGCATGGACCCGGAGTCCGAAGGGGCTGCCGGAGGGTCGGAGCCCGAGGCTGGAGACAGCGACACCGAGGGCGAGGATATCTTCACTGGCGCCGCCACAGCCGTGAGTTCCCCCCTCCTGGGCAGCAGACAGGGAAGCGCCCCCCTAAGAGACGAGAAGCTAAGCTGAGTTCAAGGGTTCTGCGGACAGTGGGCCGCTGGGCCCTCGCCATGGGTCAGCTGTCGGGACTCCTGGCCCCTGGCCATGGGAAGAGCCCTGGAGCCTGCTGGTGCCCGGGCCCCGGCGGGAAGACAGGAGTGAGGGGTGTGGTGCTTCGCCTGGCATCCTGCATAGCCTAGAACAGCTGAGGCTGGCCTCTGGCCCTGTCGTGTGGTCAGCCCTGGGTCCACCGGCAGTTTTGCTGGTTGTGTCCTGGCCAGGCTGACTAAATAGGACAGGTAAGAGGATGCGGTGCAGGTCTTTATTTCCCCTGCCTTGCAGCCCTAAGATGAAAACGTTCTGGGGTAGTCAGGGATCATGACCCGCCCACAGATCCTCTCGTTAAACTCACCACTTCCTGGTCATTACCAAAAGCCCATTCTGGATCTTAGTGTATGAAAGTTAGGTTGACTCCTCATCTCTAGAAGAATCGGTCCAAAAGCCTTTGAGGGAAGGCTCTGCCAAATAACCAGACCGGAAAGCTTTGTTTCTGTTGAAAGGATGCATTAAAGTACCCAACCACCTCATTTGAAACAAATCTGTACGTAGGCGGTGGGGGGGGGGGGGGCGGGAGGAGGTTCCCATAGTAAATTTCCGGATCTAATGGGAGTTAGGTGCTGGCAAAAACACCCTAATCTTTTATATGTAGATGTCATGAGTTAACGGCACCAGTAGAGATGTTTGGGGCTTTGATGAGAATACTGACTCATACCACTTGGTACAGTTAGTTCCAGCTTATAAACGTCCTGTAATGGATGCGTGGAATTTCTTTTTTTTTTTTTTTTTTTTTTTTTTGTTTTTTTGTCTTTTCGAGACGGTCTCCCTATAGCCCCAGCTGCCCTGGAACTCACTCTGTAGATCAGCGGGCCGTGAACTCACAAAAGATCCACCCCCTGTCTCTGCCTCCCCAAGTGCTAGGATAAAGGCGTGGCGCCACCACGCCCGGCTGAGTTATCTTTCTATCTGGGTTATTTCTCTCAAAGTAGCTACTCAATCGGGGAGTGGTGGTGCATCCCTTTATCCCAGCCTCGGAAGCAGAGGCAGGGTTGATGTCTTGAATTCAGGAAAACCTGGTCTGCATAGTGAGTTTTCCAGTCCAGCATGGGCTACATAGTAAGACCCTGTCTATTAAAAAAAAGAACTTAACCAATTACCCTAAATTGTACGCAAACTGAGCAACACTCAACTGCATCCTGAAAACATGTGTGCTATTGTATTATGTTAGAAATCACTTAAAATAATAAAAATAAAAAATTTTTTAAATTAAGCTGTTCAGTATTTGACTGAGTTAAGTGACTTTAAATTCCTTAGTAGCATGTGTCCAAAATGTTTGACGCCTCCCTTATTTATAGTCAGAAAATTTACTTTTTTTTCTGTTATCTCAGTGACCATTGTTTAGACCCCTAAGGTGGCTTGGGGCGTTAATATACCAGCAAACTATCTAATGATGTCTGTTATTCTGAAATATAATAACTTGCTGCTAATGTGTATATCATAAATCATGGAGAAAGGGTTACTGTTGGTAACTGCTGGGATCATACTGAGTGAAGATTGGAACTCTGGTATTCAGGAGTTTATTTTCTACTGTTCTTTTTTTTTTCTAGTGATCTTAAATGAAAGTTCAGTAGGCTGAATTTGATCTCATCAAGTTAGTGGATAGTTTCTTAAAATTGTAAACATCTCTTGCCTACTTCCACAAATGAAGGAGGAAAGGCCAGGAGAATTTGTTCGTATCACAGAAAGCATAATTACTTTTTTTGTTGTGTTTTTTTGGGTCTTTTTGAGCAGGGTCTCCCTTTGAGTCCCAGCTGTCCTAACCAGCTCTGTAGACCAGGCTGGCCCTTGAACTCAGAGATCCACTATCATGCCTCTGCCTCACCAAGTTGCTAGGAGATAAAGGCATGGGGCGACTACCAATGCCCCGCCTAGCCAAAGGTACTTGGGGGGGGGGGAAACAAGCCCAGTCCTTGCCTCATGCTAACTACTCCTCTACTACACCATGAGCTATATCCACAGCTATATAATTATCTTTATTTAGATTGAACCATAGAAAATTGAATCTTCAGGAACGCCAAGACCCCAAGATTGCTTGTTTGGTTGTTTTGTTTGTGTTTTGTTTGTTTTTTCTGAGACAGGGTTCCCGACAACTGTAGCACACACTGGCACTGGAACGGCTATGTAGCCTCCGATGGATGATCTAAGATTTGCCAGCCTCTCGACTCCAGTGCTGAGACATAGGTGTGTTGGCCACAGGGCTGTCCAAGATTCTTGCCACTGACTATTTTATAATGACTTAATACAATAAATTATTGTCTGATAAATGCTTTAGTTGTTAGCCCAGAGAATATATAAGCACCTCTGTATAAGTTATAAGGATAACTAAATTGGACTATTAGGTGCAGGACTATATATTAGTTACTGCTGAGCTGAGGCAGGAGACTTACAAGTTCAGGGCCATCCCTGGACTACAGAGAAGAATAAGGCCTATTTGAAGTTGGTATGAAAGCTGGGTGTACTATTGCAATTTGTGACTTTGTTTTTTTGTTGTTGTTGTTGTTGTTTTGCTATTTTATTTGGGGCAGGTTTTCAGGTAGCCAAGGCTAAGCCTTGAATTCCCAATTGTCTTGCCACTTGAATGGTGAGATTTGTATTGGCCACCAATTTTGTTTTGGGCTAGTATTAAACTTTTTTTTTTTTTTTTTTTTTTTTTTTTTTGGTCTTTTTTGAGAATAGGATCTTCCCGTAGCTCTGGCTGTCCGAACTCTGGTAGTAGGATGGCCTTGAACTCCAGAGTCCACTCGCTCCTCGCCTCCAAGTAGCGTAGGATAAAGACGCTGCAACCACCATGCCTGGCTCTAGTGAAATTAAAAAAAAAATTAAGCTGGGCATGGTGGTGCACGCCTTTAAGCCAGCAATTTGGAGGCAGAGGCAAGATCTCCGTGAGTTCAAGGACAGCCTAATCTACAGAGAGTTTCCAGGCCAGCCTGGGCCGATAGGGAGGGAAACCCCATCTCTAGAAGTGCCTTAGAAGAAGAAAAAAAGCCAGCAGAGTAGGCATTTAAAATTCATTTGTGTGGCTTCCTAGGGATTTAAGTGTAATCCTCTGCGTCTGTGTGTGGTGTGTGGTTTGTGGTGTGTGTGTGTGGTGGTGTGAGAGAGAAGGTAAGGTGTAAGTGTTGTTGTTTTTAATTTTTTTTTTTAATTGTATTTATTTTTTGTTGTGTATGAGTGTACACATCCCAAAGTCCCCTGCATGTCGTTTTGTGCACCCGTGTCGTGCAATGCCGCGAGGTCAGAAGCGGGGTGTCGGATTCCCCTGAATTGGGTTTTTCAGATGGTTCTCAGCCACCATGTGGGTGCTGGGGCTCCACACCGCGGTTCCTCTGTACGAGCGAATCGGAGACCCCGCTCTTCAACCGCTCGGCCCCCCTCGCCATCCCCGGAGGGTAAGTGTTGTAATACAGCACACACACAAGCCTAGGACTTGAACCCAGGATCTCAATCATTCTACTACTGAGCCAAACCCCAGCCCCAGTTATCTTCCGCTTGGGGATTTTTTTGTTTTTTACATTTTAGAGGCAAAGAGATGGGCATTGAAGAATTGGGAAGCTGAGCCATGTAACAAACATTTAAAACTAATTCATGGCATGCATGTAATTTTCTGGACAGCTGCTGCTGTTAATCATCCCATCTGCTCTCTTTTACAGCCAGGAAAGTATGCTAATACAGTAATAAAATATGCTTTCATTCATAATCAAAAGACCAGCCCACTAAGGTATAGCCCAAAATATATAAACTATTCATGTCAGTAGGAGAATTGAAGTTAGGAAAATAATAGAACTAATCTAAAATGACTTGCTTTGAGACGTAAGAAACACCTTGCAAGAAAGTTTTGATTCTCTTCTCTTTTTGTTGAGACAGGGTCTCTTATAGACCCAGCTGGCCTGGAACCGCACACTGTATATCAGGCTGGCCCTTGAACTCATAGAGAGATCTACCTACCCCTCTGCCTCCAAGTGCTAGGCCCCAGCTTAAAGACCGTGTCTTTATCCACCATGTGGGGGGTGCTGGGATCAAACCTGGGTCCTTTGCCAGAACACCCATTGCTCTTAACTGACTGAGTAAGATGGCTTTTTGGCCAATCGCTCCAGCCCCAGGTTTGGTTCTTAAAATATCTAAAGGCATATTGGCTCATGCTTTAATCCTCCCGGCACTTGAGAGGCAGAAGCAGGTGGGTTTCACCAAGTGAGTTCCAAGACCAGCCTGGTCTACGAGTTCCAGGATAGCTGGGCTACGGGGAGACATGTCCAAAAACACAAAGAAAAGAATATCTAAGATGGTTTTCTTTCTACCTCTTTGTGGGCCCATAAATTTAAAACTATAATTAAATTTTCAGTGTGGATTTGAATCCAGATTTTTTTTTTTTTTTAGTTGAACTTATTTCTGGAAATCAGATTTTTTCCATAGTAAAATAAGAGGCTGAACTGAAGCTTTTTTTTTTTTTTTTTTGTCTCTTTGCCTCTCCCTTTAGCTCTGGCTGTCCTTGGAACTCACTCTATACAGGCTGCCGGGAACTCAAAGAGATCGGCCCAGCCTCTGCCTCCCAAGTGCTAGGTTTAAAGGTGTGGTCCACTTTTTGCCCCCTGGGCATTCTTAATTTCTTGGAATTACCATATTCAAATGATTTAAAGTGGTAGTACATACTTTTACACATCTATGTCTTCACTGATCTACTTTGTTCTAAGCCTAAAGCAGTTACAACTGCCCCCAAGGTCTTCTGTCTCACAGAGGTTGGTGGTTGGTTAGGTTGTTGGTTGTTGGGGTTGTTTGGGTTTTGGGGGGCAGGGGAGTTGGTTGGGGGAGGGGGTATTATTCATTTGGTTGGGTGGGGGGTGGGTGGGTAGGTTGGTTTTAGACAGGGTATACGATTAGGCGCTAGCTAGCCTGGAACTCTCAGTAGACCAGAAACGAGTCTCAGAAATTAACAGACACCTGCCAGCCTGTCTGACAAGCACTGGAATTAAAGATCCTGCGCTCCCACACCCAGCTTGTTTTCTCGGAGCTTTTAAATGCCTGTGCCTTTAGCAACACACAGGACTTTGATTAGAGTCATCTAATCTAAATAAAAGGGGAGAACTTTAGTGGTTGAAAGGAAGGACGCATGTAGGTAAATGAAATCATTGGTTCTGATTTTGGCCAAACCTGGCAACTTCTTCTTTTGTGGTATGTCAATTGCCAAGATTCCAATTTTTTTTTTTTCCTCGTATTTGTGAATTGAAACCAGCGGTATCAATAATGACTGGGGCAAAAAATAAGATGGCAATAAAGAGGAATTGCCAGGGAGAAAACGTCATAATATTGAATACTTTGTCCTTTTAACAAGTCAAGAATTATTTACAGAGCAACATGTGAATTGTGCACTGTTAGTTCAAGTACATTGGAGGCTGAGGCAGAGAAAACACAAAGTGAAAAGTCAAAGATCCATAGCAGAGCTATGTAGAAAAAAAATTATGTCTTTTGATATCAAGATTAACAAGCAGTATAGCTTCTATTGGTGTTTAAACGTATATAGCAGGCTGGCAAGATAAAGGCACTTGCTGCCAACCATGACAGCCTGAGTTTGATTCCCAGGACCCACGTGATGGAAGGACAGAACTGACTGACTCCTGAAAGTTGCCCTCTAACCTCTGCATACCTGCTATGATGTGCATTTCCACAAACACAAACCAAATCAATCAATGTAAGTAAAATTTAATAACAACTTGGCTAGCAGTTGTCTCCTGGTTGAAAGCATTAATATTTAGACAGGGAAGGACATGTACTTTTTAGAATCCAGTCCTAAATCTATGATTAGTACATGTATCACAGAGGTGTATGCAAGTTTAACAAAAATTGTGGTAAAAGCAAATAAAAGTGTATCACTTTTTTTTTTTTTTGAGGCCAGGGTCTCCCTGTAGCCCCAGCTAGCCTGGAACTCAAATCTGTAGACCAAGGCTTGCCTTGACTCCAGAGACCCGCCTGCCTCTGCCCTCCCGAGTACTAGGATTAAAGGCGGTGTACCACCACATCCAGCTTAAAGATGGTTCTTAGCCACCATGTTGGGTGCTGGAAATTCAAACCCAGTCCCTGCAAGAGAATTCGGGTGCTCTTAAAACCCTGAGCCATCTCTCCAGCCCCCCAGTTTATCACATTTCTAAGTCATATTAAATATATTTACTTTCCTGAAGAACAGATTTTCTATTTTCATTGGACAAATCTAAAACTCTATACCAAACAATAACCCTCCCTTCCATTCTAGCCTTGTATCTGGTGAGCCCCATTCTAATTTGGTGTTCCTATGAGTTTTTCCTGTTGGGGAAGGTCTCTCTTACCCATGCTAGTCTAGTCTCAGACTTGTAGGCTAAACTGCTCTTCCCCTGTAGCTAGGACTGCAGACATGTGCTACTGTGACCAGAAGTTTCTGCCACATTGGCTACTTTTTTTTTGAGAGGTGGTCTCACTAGGTAGCCATGACTGACCCTGGAACTCACAAAGACCTTGTGCTGGCCAAAGTGGGCTGGAATGAAAGGTGTCGGCTAACCAACCCAGCAATAGCAGTATGTTTAACAAAGGCAAATGTTTTATTTAGTTAGGAGATGGTTTAGGTAACTTAAAAAACATGTACGAATAGTCAGGGGCAAGTTTTCTTTTAAAGCTAAAGCAGTGGTAGCAATGCACTTTGGAGGTGGGGGCAGGAGGGTAAGAAGTTGGAGACTTCCAGCTTCCAACAGGGCTATATGGGAGCCCGAGTCAAAAACCGAAAGAGTTTCTTTCAGGGTATAGTATCTTCCATAGACACATTGCTTCAAACCTTGTGATTAGGTTTGGTTTAACGTTCAGAAGTTGAAATTTGATATTCTGACCAAACCATGTTTTGAGCTGGGTGGTGGGTGCACACATGGTGGGAATCGAGTCAGATCATGTGGAGGTGGAGCCCCTCTTGGGCTGTACCCTCAAACAACAAAATGTTCTTGAAAAAGTCAGTGACGGTACTGTTACCAAAGCTTCGTTTCAGTGCGCAGCACAAATAACGAACAAGTTTTTCTTCTAGTAAGCTTACATTTCCTTGAAGTATAGACTTAATGAATTTATTTCATTAAATTGTTTCGTGGCATGTTCACCTGATTTCAAATTGTAAGGAAATAATTAGAAAGTACCTGTGGAGGAAGAGAGGCTTTTCAAGATGACTAATAAAAACCCAACTTAAATTTTACTTAGAATTAGAGTTTGGGCTTATGAAAGCTACAATGGTTGCTGCCAGACTATTTCCAAGGGAACCACTGCCATTTTTGCTTACTTGGGTGTCAGGTCAGCTCTGATGACTTGGCTGTTGGCAGTTGGTTAGGTTGGGAGGGGAGAGAGGGAAAAAAAACTCTCTCCTCTAGTCCTCAGTGCTTCTCAGCACTCTGAAGTAACTTTTGGCATGAATAAATCATCTGTAAACTTGCTAGAGTTGCCACAAGGAAGTATCTCATCTCCCAGGAACAGCCTGTTGCTCAACTTTTTCTGGCTCATTTCATTGCTTAGTCAGATGGACAGCTGGGGCTTCACTC
This sequence comes from Rhizomys pruinosus, assembly GCA_009823505.1. Taxonomy (NCBI): domain Eukaryota; kingdom Metazoa; phylum Chordata; class Mammalia; order Rodentia; family Spalacidae; genus Rhizomys; species Rhizomys pruinosus. Next base: position 803,061 of record VZQC01004169.1, read on the forward strand.
TGCTCTTGGGACAGATTTGATGTAGGTTTGCTTTTTCATGTTCTGATCCTATAGTTTCACAGGTTGTCACTTTGAGACCCAGGAAATTTAGTAAAGGAATTATACCACAAAATGGAGTCAAAGGTCTGTGGCTGAATTTTGGTAGGTCTTGGGGACAGATGCCTTCTCACTTGGAGGTACCTAAAAGTCTTCCTGCGGTTTTCTCTAACCAGCAGAATGGTCCACTTCAGGCTCATTTTTTTCCACCCTTCCAAACACCTTTTTCATTTTCATTTGATTCAACCCTCAACCTCAGGATCCTTTACCTTTTGTGGTGTGTTATGAACTCATTGGACAGCCACCAGTTAAGCTGTTCTCAAAACAGACTTTAATATTAATAAAATATGTTAAGCTTACAAAGGAACCCATTTAATGTGAATAACATGTACTGGTGTTTGTTTTTTTAAGAGATTACTTTTTTATTTGATGCATGAGGCTTGGCCTGCATCTAATAATGAAGCAGCGATATGTGGTGCCTTGTTGCCCCAAGAAGATAAAAGAGGGGGTCAGGTCCCCTGAACTGGAGTTACAGGTAGGGTTGTGAGCCTCCGTCCATGTGGGCACCGGGAACTGAGCCTGGATCTCCTACAAGAACAGCAAATCCCCCCAATTGGGCATGGGAACTGAGCCGGGGTCCCCTACAAGAACAACATCCATGTGGGCANAATTTGAATCATTAAAAAGCATTAGACGCAACAAGAAATCAGTTTCTTCACTGAATGCCTTTTAAATTCTTTATTGTCTGTCAAGTTCACCAGCCATTTGCATAGCTTTCCTAGAACTCACACAACACTTACATTGATGTCTTGTTAATGAATGTTAATCCAAGTATTTTTTGTCTTTTTGAAACAGGGTCTCCTTACAGCCCCAGCTGCCCTGGAACTCACTCTGTAGATCAGGCTGGCCGTGAACTCACAAAGATCCACCTGTCTCTGCCTCCCAAGTGCTAGGATTAAAGGCGTGCGCCACCACGCCCGGCTGAGTTATCTTTCTATCTGGGTTATTTCTCTCAAAGTAGCTACTCAATCGGGGAGTGGTGGTGCATGCCTTTAATCCCAGCACTCGGAAGCAGAGGCAGGTTGATGTCTTGAATTCAGGGACAACCTGGTCTGCATAGTGAGTTCCAGTCCAGTCAGGGCTACATAGTAAGACCCTGTCTATTAAAAAAAATTAACACCAATTACCTAATTGTACGGCAAACTGAGTAACGTCAATGCTATCTGAAAACAACTGTGCTATTATATTGTAGAATCCCTTAAAATAAATAAAAGAAAAAATTTTTTAAAATTAAGCTGTTCAGTATTTGACTGAGTTAAGTGACTTTAAATTCCTTAGTAGCATGTGTCCAAAATGTTTGACGCCTCCCTTATTTATATCAGAAGAAATTTACTTTTTTTTCTGTTATCTTCCATGACCATTGTTAGACCCCTAAGGTGCTTGGTGGCGTTAATATACCAGCAAACTATCTAATGATGTCTGTTATTCTGAAATATAATAACTTGCTGCTAATGTGTATATCATAAATCATGGAGAAAGGGTTACTGTTGGTAACTGCTGGGATCATACTGAGTGAAGATTGGAACTCTGGTATTCAGGAGTTTATTTTCTACTGTTCTTTTTTTTTTCTAGTGATCTTAAATGAAAGTTCAGTAGGCTGAATTTGATCTCATCAAGTTAGTGGATAGTTTCTTAAAATTGTAAACATCTCTTGCCTACTTCCACAAATGAAGGAGGAAAGGCCAGGATAATTTGTTCTATCACAGAAAGCATAATTACTTTTTTTTGTTGTTTTTTTGGTCTTTTTGAGACAGGGTCTCCCTTTAGTCCCAGCTGGCCTGGAACTCACTCTGTAGACCAGGCTGGCCTTGAACTCAGAGATCCACCTGCCTCTGCCTCCCAAGTGCTAGGATTAAAGGCATGGGCTACCATGCCCAGCCTAGCAGGTACTTTGGGGGGGGGGGACAAGCCCAGGTCCTTGCTCATGCTAAACTCCTCTACCACTGAGCTATATCCCCAGCTATATAATTATCTTTATTTAGATTTGAACCATGAAAATTGAATCTTCAGGACGCCAAGACCCCAAGATTCTTTTGTTTGGTTGTTTTGTTTGTGTTTGTTTGCTTTTTCTGAGACAGGGTCTCCCTCACTGTAGCCACAACTGGCCTGGAACTTGCTATGTAGACCTCGATGGCTTGATCTCAGAGATTTGCCAGCCTCTGCCTCCCAAGTGCTGAGACCATAGGTGTGTGCCACCACAGCTGGCCCAAGATTCTTCACTGAACTATTTTATTAAATAGACATTAATTATAAATTATGTCTGAATAAATGCTTTAGTTGTTAGCCAGAGAATATATAGCACCTCTGTATAGTTGTAGTCAAGGAATAACATAAATTGGACCTATTGGTGCAGGACTATATATTAGTTACTCTGAAGCTGAGGCAGGAGACTTACAAGTTCAGGGCCATCCTGGGCTACAGAGAAGAATAAAGAGCCTATTTGAAGTCTGGTACAAAGCTGGGATGTACATATTGCCAATTTGACTTTGTTTTTTGTTGTTGTTGTTGTTGTTTTGCTATTGTTATTTGGGGCAGGTTTTCAGGTAGCCAAGGCTAGCCTTGAATTCCCAATTGTCTTGCCACTTGAATGGTGAGATTATAGGTATTGGCCACCAATCTTTGTTTTGCTAGTTTAACTTTTTTTTTTTTTTTTTTTTTTTTTTTTTTTTGGTCTTTTTGAGAATGATCTTCCCGGTAGCTCTGGCTGTCCAGAACTCTGGTAGCTAGGCTGGCCTTGAACTCACAAGATCCACCTGTCCTCTGCCTCCCAAGTGCTAGGATATAAGAGTCGCACGCACATGGCCTCGGCCTCTAGTGTAAATCTTTCCTTACGGATTTTCAAAGAAAACTTAACTGGGGATGGTGGTGCATGCCTTTACCAGCAATTTGGGAAGCAGAGGCAAGATCTCCGTGAGTTCAAGGACAGCCTAATCTACAGAGAGTTTCCAGGCCAGCCTGGGCCGATAGGGAGGGAAACCCCATCTCTAGAAGTGCCTTAGAAGAAGAAAAAAAGCCAGCAGAGTAGGCATTTAAAATTCATTTGTGTGGCTTCCTAGGGATTTAAGTGTAATCCTCTGCGTCTGTGTGTGGTGTGTGGTTTGTGGTGTGTGTGTGTGGTGGTGTGAGAGAGAAGGTAAGGTGTAAGTGTTGTTGTTTTTAATTTTTTTTTTTAATTGTATTTATTTTTTGTTGTGTATGAGTGTACACATCCCAAAGTCCCCTGCATGTCGTTTTGTGCACCCGTGTCGTGCAATGCCGCGAGGTCAGAAGCGGGGTGTCGGATTCCCCTGAATTGGGTTTTTCAGATGGTTCTCAGCCACCATGTGGGTGCTGGGGCTCCACACCGCGGTTCCTCTGTACGAGCGAATCGGAGACCCCGCTCTTCAACCGCTCGGCCCCCCTCGCCATCCCCGGAGGGTAAGTGTTGTAATACAGCACACACACAAGCCTAGGACTTGAACCCAGGATCTCAATCATTCTACTACTGAGCCAAACCCCAGCCCCAGTTATCTTCCGCTTGGGGATTTTTTTTTTTTTTACATTTTAGAGGCAAAGAGATGGGCATTGAAGAATTGGGAAGCTGAGCCATGTAACAAACATTTAAAACTAATTCATGGCATGCATGTAATTTTCTGGACAGCTGCTGCTGTTAATCATCCCATCTGCTCTCTTTTACAGCCAGGAAACTATGCTAATACAGTAATAAAATATGCTTTCATTCATAATCAAAAGACCAGCCCACTAAGGTATAGCCCAAAATATATAAACTATTCATTTCAGTAGGAGAGATTGAAGTTAGGACAATCATAGAAATAAATCTAAAATGACTGCTTTGAGACTGAAGAAACACCTTGCAGAAAGTTTGATTCTCTTTTTTTTTGAGACAGGGTCTCCTTATAGACCCAGATGGCCTGGAACTCACACTGTAGATCAGGCTGGCCTTGAACTCATAGAGATCCTCCTACCTCTGCCTCCCAAGTGCTAGGCCCAGCTTAAAGACGGTTCTTATCCACCATGTGGGTGCTGGGAATCAAACCTGGGTCCTTTGCCAGAGCAGCCAGTGCTCTTAACTGGCTGAGTTAAGATGGCTGAGCCATCTCTCCAGCCCCAGGTTTGGTTCTTAAGAATATCTAAGGCATATTGGCTCATGCCTTTAATCTCCCGGCACTTGAGAGGCAGAAGCAGGTGGGTTTCAGTGTGTTCCAAGACTAGCCTCATTTACATAGCGAGTTCCAGGATAGCTGGGGCTACGGGGAGACCATGTCTCAAAAACACCAAAAGAAAAGAATATCTAAGATGGTTTTCTTTCTACCTCTTTGTGGGCCCATAAATTTAAAACTATAATTAAATTTGCAGTGTGATTTGAATCCAGATTTTTTTTTTTTTTTAGTTGAAACTTATTTCTGGAATCAGATTTTTTCCATAGTAAAATAAGAGGCTGAACTGAAGCTTTTTTTTTTTTTTTTTGTCTCTTTGCCTCTCCCTTTAGCTCTGGCTGTCCTTGGAACTCACTCTGTAGACCAGGCTGGCCCGGAACTCACAGAGATCTGCCAGCCTCTGCCTCCCAAGTGCTAGGTTTAAAGGTGTGTGCCACTTTGCCCCCTGGGCATTCTTAATTTCTTGGAATTACCATATTCAAATGATTTAAAGTGGTAGTACATACTTTTACACATCTATGTCTTCACTGATCTACTTTGTTCTAAGCCTAAAGCAGTTACAACTGCCCCCAAGGTCTTCTGTCTTCACAGAGTTGTTGGTTGGTTGGTTGGTTGGTTGGTTGGGTTTTTTGGTTTGGGGGGCAGGGAGTGTGGTTTGGGGAGGTTTTATTATTTCATTTGGTTGGTGGGTGGGTGGGTAGGTTGGTTTTAGACAGGGTATACTATGTAGCTCTAGCTAGCCTGGAACTCTCTAGGTAGACCAGACTAGTCTCAGAAATTAACAGACACCTGCCAGCCTGTCTGACAAGCACTGGAATTAAAGATCTGCGCTCCCACACCCAGCTGTTCTCTGAGCTTTTAAATGCCCGTGCCTTTAGCAACACACAGGACTTTGATTAGAGTCATCTAATCTAAATAAAAGGGGAGAACTTTAGTGGTTGAAAGGAAGGAAGAATGTAGGTAAATGAAATCATTGGTTCTGATTTTGGCCAAACCTGGCAACTTCTTCTTTTGTGGTATGTCAAGTGCCAATTCAATTTTTTTTTCCTCGTTATTTGTGAATTGAAACCCTAGTGATCAGAGAAATGACTGGGGCAAAAATAAGATGGGATAAAGAAGGAATTGCAAGGGAGAAAAGTCATATATTGAATAATTTGTCTTTTACAAGTCTAGAATTATTTACAGAGCCACATGTGAATTGTGCACACTTGTAGTTCAAGTACTTGGGAGGCTGAGGCCAGAGAAACACAAATTGAAAGTCAAAGATCCATAGCAGAGCTATGTAGAAAAAAAAATTATGTCTTTTGATATCAAGATTAACAAGCAGTATAGCTTCTATTGGTGTTTAAACGTATATAGCAGGCTGGCAAGATAAAGGCACTTGCTGCCAACCATGACAGCCTGAGTTTGATTCCCAGGACCCACGTGATGGAAGGAGAGAACTACTCCTGAAAGTTGCCCTCTAACCTCTGCATACCTGCTATGATGTGCATTTCCACAAACACACCCAAATCAATCAATGTAATTAAAATTAATAACAACTTGGCTAGCAGTTGTCTCCTGGTTGAAAGCATTAATATTTAGACAGGGAAGGACATGTACTTTTTAGAATCCAGTCCTAAATCTATGATTAGTACATGTATCACAGAGGTGTATGCAAGTTTAACAAAAATTGTGGTAAAAGCAAATAAAGTTTATCACTTTTTTTTTTTTTTGAGGCAGGGTCTCCCTGTAGCCCCAGCTAGCCTGGAACTCACTCTGTAGACCAGGCTGGCCTTGAACTCACAGAGACCCGCCTGCCTCTGCCTCCCGAGTACTAGGATTAAAGGCGTGTACCACCACACCCAGCTTAAAGATGGTTCTTAGCCACCATGTGGGTGCTGGAAATCAAACCCAGGTCCTCTGCAAGAGCATTCGGTGCTCTTAACCACTGAGCCATCTCTCCAGCCCCCAGTTTATCACATTTCTAAGTCATATTAAATATATTTACTTTCCTGAAGAACAGATTTTCTATTTTCATTGGACAAATCTAAAACTCTATACCAAACAATAACCCTCCCTTCCATTCTAGCCTTGTATCTGGTGAGCCCCATTCTAATTTGGTGTTCCTATGAGTTTTTCCTATTGGGGAAGGTCTCTCTTACCCATGCTAGTCTAGTCTCAGACTTGTAGGCTAAACTGCTCTTCCCCTGTAGCTAGGACTGCAGACATGTGCTACTGTGACCAGAAGTTTCTGCCACATTGGCTACTTTTTTTGAGATGTGGTCTCACTAGGTAGCCATGACTGACCTTGAACTCACAAAGACCCTTTGCCTGCCAAGTGCTGGAATTAAAGGTGTCTGCTACCACACCCAGCAATAGCAGTATTTTTAAACAAAGGCAAATGGTTTTATTTAGTTAATGGTTTAGTAACTTAAAACCTATGTTACTAAATAGTCAGGGGCAAGTTTCTTTTTAAAGCTAAGCATGGTGGTACATGCACTCTGGAGGTGGGGGCAGGAGGGTAAGAAGTTGGAGACTTCCAGCTTCCAACAGGGCTATATGGGAGCCCGAGTCAAAAACCGAAAGAGTTTCTTTCAGGGTATAGTATCTTCCATAGACACATTGCTTCAAACCTTGTGATTAGGTTTGGTTTAACGTTCAGAAGTTGAAATTTGATATTCTGACCAACATTTTTTGAGCTGGGTGTGGTGGCACACATGGTGGGAAGCGGAGGCAGATCTGTGAGGTGGAGCCCCGCTTGGGCTGTCTCAAAACAACAAAAAATGTTCTTGAAAAAGTCAGTGACGGTACTGTTACCAAAGCTTCGTTTCAGTGCGCAGCACAAATAACGAACAAGTTTTTCTTCTAGTAAGCTTACATTTCCTTGAAGTATAGACTTAATGAATTTATTTCATTAAATTGTTCTGGCATTTTCACCTTGATTTCAGAATTGTAAAGGAAATAATTAGAAAGTACCTGTGGAGGAAGAGAGGCTTTTCAAGATGACTAATAAAAACCCAACTTAAATTTTACTTAGAATTAGAGTTTGGGCTTATGAAAGCTACAATGGTTGCTGCCAGACTATTTCCAAGGGAACCACTGCCATTTTTGCTTACTTGGGTGTCAGGTCAGCTCTGATGACTTGGCTGTTGGCAGTTGGTTAGGTTGGGAGGGGAGAGAGGGAAAAAAAACTCTCTCCTCTAGTCCTCAGTGCTTCTCAGCACTCTGAAGTAACTTTTGGCATGAATAAATCATCTGTAACTGCTAGAGTGGCCACAAGGATCTCATCTCCAGGAACAGCCTGTTGCTCAACTTTTTCTGGCTCATTTCATTGCTTAGTCAGATGGACAGCTGGGGCTTCACTCTGCTCTTGGGACAGATTTGATGTAGGTTTGCTTTTTCATGTTCTGATCCTATAGTTTCACAGGTTGTCACTTTGAGACCCAGGAAGTTTAGTAAAGGAATTATACCACAAAATGGAGTCAAAGGTCTGTGGCTGAATTTTGGTAGGTCTTGGGGACAGATGCCTTCTCACTTGGAGGTACCTAAAAGTCTTCCTGCGGTTTTCTCTAACCAGCAGAATGGTCCACTTCAGGCTCATTTTTTTCCACCCTTCCAAACACCTTTTTCATTTTCATTTGATTTACCCTCAACCTCAGGAATCCTTTACCTTTTGTGGTGTGTTATGAACTCATTGGACAGCCACCAGTTAAGCTGTTCTCAAAACAGACTTTAATATATAATAAAATATGTAAGCTTACAAAGGAAACCATTTATGTTAATAACATGTACTGTTTTGTTTTGTTTTTTAAGAGATTTACTTTTTATTTGATGCATGAGTGCTTTGCCTGCATCTAATAATGTAAGCAGCATATGTGTGCCTTGTGCCCAAGAAGATAAAAAGAGGGTGTCAGGTCCCCTGGAACTGGAGTTACAGGTGGTTGTGAGCCTCCGTCCATGTGGGCACCGGGAACTGAGCCTGGGTCCCCTACAAGAACAGCATCCATGTGGGCACTGGGAACTGAGCCTGGGTCCCCTACAAGAACAGCATCCATGTGGGCACTGGGAACTGAGCCTGGGTCCCCTACAAGAACAGCGACTGCTTTTACCTCCTGAGCCATCTCTTCATCCCACCTTTTGTTTTTGTTTTTGTTTTTTTGTTTGTTTAATGTTCTCCTGCCTCAGCCCCTCAAGTGCTGAGATTGCAAGCATGAGACACCATACCTGGCTTAGCATATGCTTTTTAATGTTTTTTTATTTCTGTATGTGTATGAATATACTGTCTGCATGTAGGTTTGTGCACCCATGTCATGCAATGCCGCGGAGGTCAGAACAGGGTGTTGGATTCCCCTGGAACTGGAGTTCTCCTGGAATTGGAGTTTCAGTCGGTTCTCAGCTGCCATGTGGGTGCTGGGGATCGAACCCGGGTCCTCTTTAAGAGCAGTCGGCGCCCTTAACCACTAGGCCATCTCTCCTGCCCCACTTTTTAATGTTTTAAATAATAAGATCTAGAAATAACTGCCATAATTTTTAAATAGACATGAGCATAAGTGATACTGTCAGATCTGTATCATTTATATCATATAGAAATACCTAATATTGGACTGAAGGTATGGCTCAGTGGTGAAATGCTTGTCCAGCACTCTAAGATTGTAAGTTCTATTCCTAGCATTTTAAAACAACAGAAAACACCTACTGTGTATTAATTATTATAGTCTCAGGCACTGTCATTGTAATTATGACTTGCTACCTGTCCCTATGATTGAGGAAAATGCTATGTTTTGGCTAAAGAAAAATGAAATTATAATTTTGTTTATATCTAAGTTTATACACTGGCCCATGAATTCTGAAGCTCATGAAGTCCCAGGTAAACAAAAAAGCCAACCAACAAAAACTCCTAAATCTTTGTGAGAGAATAGTATTGTGGAATCATTTAAGATAAACTTTTGTTTGGTTTGCAAAGATTCCCCCAGCTCCCAAATCCAACATACATGAAATGTTCATTTTTCTATTTATTTTTTGTTGTTGTTGTTGTTGTTTTGTTTTTGTTTTTGTTTTTGTTTTTTGGGTCTTTTTGAGACAGGGTCTCTCTGTAGACCAGGCTAGTCTTGAACTCACAAAGATCCACCTGCCTCTGCCTCCCAAGTGCTAGGATTAAAGGCGTGCACCACCACACCCTGCGAAATGTTCATTTTTCTAAGCACAGATGCTAGCCACTTTTGAAACATGACACTGGGAGAGGGAACACACCTGTTGACATCTTGATTTTAGCCTAATGCTACCAGTGTGGGCTCTTTTAGAATAATATATTTGCATTGTTTGAACTGTTGAATATGTGACAGCAACAGCAGGCTTCTGAATGAAGTAGACTTCGCTCATTTCTCCTGAGTAAAGGTGGCGAAGACTTCCAGAGTAACCTTTGAAGATCATTTGGCTGCCCTGCTATCTGGGCATATGAAGCTCCTCAGATTGACTTACCGCTCGTCGTTCTGTCTTTTCACAGTAGTGTAATCGCAGAATTTCTTAGCTCCACCTTTCCATACTCAAGCATACTCACATTTCCTTTAAAATGTAAATGTTCTGGTTGTCCAGAAGCTATATTACCTTAGTGTTTAATTTGGATTTGTCCATTAAGTACAGTTGTTGGTTTATTGTATTACCCAAATTCATTACATTTATTTAGTTGTTGGGGGGGGGAATAGGTATGTACATGCACGTGCCATGGCACATATGTGGAAATCACAGGACAACTTGTGGGAGTTGATTCTCTCCTTCCACAGTGTGGGTCCCAAGGATTGAACTCAGGTTGTCAGGCTTGGTGGCAGGCACCTTTACCCCCTGAGCCATCTTCTCAGGCCCAGTTGAGAGCTTGACATGCCTACCCATTCGTGGTCTCTTAAATGTAATGCATAGGTTCTGTGTGGAACAAAGCAGTTAAGCAACAACAGTTAATGACAGGGACTGGAGAGATGGCCTAGCGGTTAAGAGCACCGACCACTCTTACAGAGGACCCGGGTTCGATCCCCAGCACCCACATGGCGGCTGAGAACCGTCTGAAGCTCCAATTCCAGGAGAACTCCAGTTCCAGGGGAATCCGAGACCCTCTTCTGAGTTGCCAGGAATCACACAGTGCTTTTTTACACAGCCTGGCTATATCGGGTCTGAGAGCCCACATCTGGCTTTCCCTGAGCTAAGAAAATCATATTAATGCCGCCTTTTTTTGTTGTTCCATAGTTTTTGAAGCTCTTAATTGTGAAGAAATACCTACCTGCTCTGAAAAAAGTGCCCTCTTCCTATAAGATCTTTCCTATCTACAAATTAGGTCCATCTTTATGCTTTTATTATAGCAGAAGCATTTTAAACAGGCCTATCAGTGAAACTATCTGCTAGATTTAACAGCCAAAGGGAGTAAGAAGTGTTGGCTGTCCTAGCTGGGAATTCTCTCTTCTTTAAAAAAAAAAATTTTTTTTTAAATGCTGCTTTCATATGAAAAGGGGAAGGAGAACTGAAATAGGCAGAGCAGTTTTTTAACTTTATTTACATCATGAACATACTATTTTCATCTGTTATCTAGAAATACTTCCTTTCAAGCAGATGGGTAGTTGTGACTTATGACTACCAAGGATCTGGAGGTTTTTTGGTTTCTTGTTTTTGAGAGAGGATTATTTTTATTTTATTTTAAAAAATTTATTTCTGTAGTGTATGAGTGTGCATGTCTGCATGTAAGGTCTGTGACCATTTTAGCACCATGGACGTGCAATGCCACGGAGTCAGACACCAGAGAGTGTCCTCGAAGGGTTCGGATTTCCCCTGGAACTGGAATTCCCCTGGAATATTGGGTTCAGTTTCAGCACGTTTTGGTTTTTTTGAGCAGCACATGTGGGTGCTGGGGATCGAAACCCGGGTTCCTCTGTAAATTAACGAATGGTCGGCCCGCCCTTAACCGCTCTAGTGCCATTCTCTCCAGGCGGGAACGGGAAGGTCAGGAGAGAGGATTTTTTACTAAGCATCCGAGACTAGGCATGTTGAACTTCCTTTTTCTCCTGCCTTAGCCTTCTGCGGTATGGGGGATTATAGGATATGAACTGCCATTCCGACTAAGGAACTTTAATAAATATGATCATCATTGAGGGGGGCCAGGCAGGCCAGGCAAGAGATCTTCTGTGCGTTCAAGGCCAGCCTGAAATAGTGAGGCACGGAGCCCTCGCAAAGTGGTCTGGGGCGTTTACACGAGGGAATGTGCTATAAAAGTAGTAGTATATGTGTTATACGTATGTTGTGTAGTATATATAATATATATATTAAAATCACAATGGAGGATGGGAGATGATAGCTCAATGGTTAAGAGCACCAGCTTTCTCTGGGCAGAGGACCTGAATTTGATCCCAGCATCCACATGGCAGGCTGAAACTGCCAAAGAGGCCGAGCGTGGGTGGCGCACGCCTTTAATCCTAGCACTTGGGAAGCAAGACAGGCACAAGTCCGGTCTTTGTGCAGTTCAAGGCCAGCCTGGTCTACCACGTTGAGTTCCCAGACACGTCTGGGGGCTACAGGGAGGACCCTTGTCTCGAAAGCCAAAAAAAACAAAAAAAAAAAAAAAAAAAAACAACAAAAAACACTAACTGCCCATAAATTAGCATTTAAATATAAAATTTCTCAAACAACAAAAATATAAACCATAGTTTTTTAATTTCTAATTTCATTTTATGTGTGCATGTTATGATATTGTACTTGTCTCTATGTATTCATCGTCTGTGCCACCCATCTCATGCAAGTGCCGTTGGAGGTCCAGCCAAGAGGGTGTCGGATATCCCCTGGAAAGCTGGCGGGTCACAAGACGGTTCTCACGCTGCTGTGGGTGCTGGGGATCGAAACCAAGGGTCTCTGCAAGAGCAGTCAGCGTCTTTACACTCTAACAGCTAGGCCATCTCTCCAGCCCCTCCACTTATTTTTTGAAATACTATAAGTATTCTCTCACGAATCTGGAGTTCTATTTTGGCCTTAGACTGGCGCCCAGCAATGTCCCAGCGTTTCCCCTCCTGTCTCTGCTCACTGCGCCTAGCTTTTTTTTTGGTCTTTTGAGACCGGGTCTCCCTGTTTCGCCCCAGCTGTCTTGGAACTTCTCTGACGACCAGGCTGCCTTGAACTCACGAAAGGATCCGCCTGCCTCTGCCTCCCGAGGAGATTGCTGGGAATTATTTAAATGCATGACACTTTTTTTAAGTGAAGTGTTTGTTTAACAGATCTGAAACTCAGGTCTTCGTGCCTGTGCAGCAAGCACTTTACCCACTGAGCATCTCCTTGCCTCTGAAAACAAATATGAGAGAGATAAAGTGGAAACACTGTACAGTACACCAGAGACAGGGTTGACATGTAAAAAATTGTCAAAATATATTTATGCATCTATGAAATTATATATTGCTTAATTGTTTCAATAAATAATGTTAACTTACATACGAAAAAATGAGTGTGGGGTAGTATGTAAAAGTTGGGTACAAGGACCAGCAGTCACTGAAGATATTAGATATTTGGTGGTTTTTGGTTTTGTTTTTTGATTTGTTGTTGTTTTGGTTTTGGTTTTTTTGATTTGTTGTTGTTTTTTGAGATAGGGTCTCCCAGTAGGCCCAGCTGTCCTGGAGCTCACTTTAGACCAGGCTGGCCTTGAATTCACAGACATCCACCTGCCTCTGCCTCCTAAATGCTGGGGTTAAAGTTTGTGTTAAAGGCATATTTATTTAAATTGAGCATATCTTAATATCGTTTTATTGGCCACCAACCACCCAGCCACAAATTAATTTTAAGCCTGCTTTCATGTTCCTACTTTATATCACTCTTAAACACTAAGAAAAGAGCAATGCAAATTGGTGATCTTTGTGGAAGACAGTTATGCAGAGGCTTTGAGAATTTTATGTCTAATAATTCTACTTAATAATCTGTCATACCCCCTAAATCAAATGTGAAGAAATTAATTTCTTTTTTGTTTATTGAGGGAGCTTAAAAATTAGCCAAATGGCCGGCTCTTTTCTCTGTATGGGGGAGAACGCCATTGTAATCCTAGCCTGGGGAGCACTGGGGAGGCAGAGAAGAAGAGGGCAGTGGATCTCTCGTGAGTTCAAGGCCACCAAGGCATGGTCTACAGAGTGAGTTCCAGGACACCAGACCTACAGGGAGACCCTAGATAAAAAAAGACAAAAAAAAAAAAAAAAAACATTAGTAAAATAAATGGGGCTGGAGAAATGGTTGGAGAAACTGGTAGGGGTGGGTGGTGGAGGCGGACGGAACGGAAAGGGGAACGGGAAAAAGGAAATATCGGATGAAAAATGGCTCAGAGGTCGGGAGTAGGCATTTGCTTGTTTTTTTTTCCAGAGGAAGCCACGTTGAGTTTGAGCTCCAAGCAGCCAACATCAGGCGATCGAGTTATATTCATCAGGATTCCGACACCCTTTTGGCCTCTGGGAACCAGCACACAGAACAACACCCTTTTTTCTTTCTCTCTCACACCACCACACCCCACACACACACAACAACNCGCCCGGCTGAGTTATCTTTCTATCTGGGTTATTTCTCTCAAAGTAGCTACTCAATCGGGGAGTGGTGGTGCATGCCTTAATCCCAGCACTTGCGGACAGAGGCAGCGTTTGATGTCCTTGAATTCAGTGGTACAACTTGGTCTGCATAGTAGTTCCAGTCCACGTCAGGGCTACATAGTAAGAGCCCTGTCTATTAAAAAAAATTACACCAATTACCTAATTGTACGGCAACGGTAACGTCATGCTATCATGAAATATCACAGCTGTTGCTTAATTGTAGATACTTGCGTCCTTAATAATAAATAAAAAATTTTTTGTAAACATTAAGCTGTTCAGTATTTGACTGAGTTAAGTGACTTTAAAGCTTCTTTAGTCAGTACATGTGTCCATAATGCAGGTGTTGACGCCTCCCGTTCATTTTAGTATGCAGAAGGGAACTTTTACCTTTTTTTTTTGTTGTTATCGCTATGTTCTCCATGAAGCGATTTGTTAGAACATTCTCTACCTATGAGGATGCTTGGTATGGTCGGTGTACATATATCTCAGCAAATCGATTTTAATGGATTTGGTGTGGTCGTGGTTTGTAGTAGTTTGTTTCCGTGCACGTCTGGAAATAGTAATAACTTGCTGCTAATGTGTATATCATAAATCATGGAGAAAGGGTTACTGTTGGTAACTGCTGGGATCATACTGAGTGAAGATTGGAACTCTGGTATTCAGGAGTTTATTTTCTACTGTTCTTTTTTTTTTCTAGTGATCTTAAATGAAAGTTCAGTAGGCTGAATTTGATCTCATCAAGTTAGTGGATAGTTTCTTAAAATTGTAAACATCTCTTGGCCTATCTTCACAGAATGTAGGAGGCAGAGGAGGGAGGATAATTTTGTTTCTATCACAGAAAGCATACAGATAATACTTTCTTTTTTGTTTGTTGTTTTGGTCTTTTTGAGACCAGATGTCTCGCCTTTAGTCCCAGCTGGGGAGACCATGCGCTGCCTTGATGACATGCAGAGATCCACCTGCGCCTCTGCCTCCCAAGCTGCTAGGATTAATAAGGCATGGGCTAACCATATGCCCAGCCTAGCAGGTACCTTTGAGGGGGGGGGTGACAAAGCCCAGGTCCTTGTCATTCGCTAAACTCCGTCTCCACTGAGTCTATATCCGTTCAGCGTATTATAATTATCTTGTTTTAGCATTTGAACGCATTGAAAGATTGGAATCTTCTAGCGATCGCCAAGACGCCAAGATTCTTTGTTTGGCTTGTTTTCGGTTTGTGTATTGTATTGCTTTTTCTGAAGACAGGGTCTCTCCTCACTGTAGCCACAATGGCCTGGAACTTGCCAAGTATAGACCCGATGGTATGATCTCAGAGCATTTGCCAGTCCTCTGCCTCGCCAGAGTGCTGCAGACCTATAGGTGTGTGCCACCACACGCTGGCCCAAGATTTCTTCACTGTACTATTTTATTAAATAGAGCACTTAATTATCAATTATGTCCTGAATAAAATGCTTTAGTTGTTAGCCCAGCAGAATTAAAGCACCTCTTATACGTTGGTAGGTCAAGGAATATACATAATTGGACCTATTGGTGCATGCGGACTATACTATTACGTTAACTGCTGAAAGCTGGAGGGCAGGAGACCTTACATTCAGGCCATCTTTGGGCTAACAGAGAAGAACTAAACGAGCCTATTTTGAAGCTCCTGGCTACAAAGTGGATGTACATTTGCCAATTTGACTATCTCGTTTTTTTGCTTGTTGTTGTTGTTGTTTTGCTTTATTGTATTACTTTGAGGCGCCGGTTTTCCGGTCATCCAAGGCTAGCCATTGAATCCTAATTGTCTTGCCACTCTGAATGGTCGAGATAATAGGTTTTGGCCACCATTTTGTTTTGCTAGTTAACTTTTTTTTTCTTTTTTTTTTTTTTCTTTGGTCCTTTTGAGATAGGATCTCCGTAGTTCTTGGCTGTCCCAGGAACCTTTCTAGACCAGGCTGCCTTGAACTCCCACAGAGATCCACCTCACTCTCGACTCCAAGTGCAGATTAAAGGCTGCCACCATGCCTGGCTCTAGTTTAACTTTTCAAAAGAAAAATTAAGGCTGGCATGGTGGTGCACGCCTTTAATGCCAGCATTTGGGAGGCAGAGGCTGTGAAGTCAAGGCACAGCCTTATCTACAGAGAGTTCCAGGCCAGCATGGCCTATAGGGAGGGAAACCGACACCCATCTCTAGAGCCTCTAGAGAAGAAAAGAAAAGCCATCAGAGTAGGTCATTTAATGATTAATGTGGCTATCCTATCTGATTTAAGTTATCCTGCTCTGTGTGGGTGTGTGTGTGTGTGTGTGTGTGTGTGTCGTGTCTGTGTATGAGAGTGTTAAGTGTTGTTTGTTTTTTTAACATTTATTTTTAATTTATTAAAATTTTTGTACTGTGTATGAGTGTACTGTCTGCTGTAGGGTTTGCGTGCACTCGTGTCCGTGCACATGCCGCGGAGGTCCAGAAGAGGGTGTCGGGATCCCTGTAATTGGAGTTTCAGTGGTTCTCGGCCACATTGGTGGGTGTGCTGGGGATTGAACCCCCGGGTCCTCTGTAAGCAGCGCGTCGGCCTCTTAACGCTAGGCAGCCATCCTCTCCAGTCCTCGCGGAGTGTAAGTGGTTGGTACTACACACAACCACCACAAACGCTCAGGACTTGAACGTCACGGATCTCAATCATCTTACTACTCGAGACTACATCCTAGCCCAAAGTTACATCTTCCTTCTTGGTGATATTTGTTTTTTTTTTTTTACATATTTAAGAGGCAAAGAGAGTGGCATTGAAGAATGCGAAGCCTTGAGAAGTCCATCGTAACAAAGCATTTAAAACATAATTCATGCATGCATCGTAATTTTCTGGACAGCGCTGTGTTAATCATCCATCGCTCTCTTTTACAATGCCAGGAAACTATGCTATAGTTAATAAATTATGCTTTCCAATTCATAACAAAAGACGCCAGGTTCCCACTAAGGTATAGCCCAAAATATATAAACTATTCTTTCAGTAGAGAGGATTGACAGGTAGGACAATCATAGAAAATTAAAAATGTACTGCTTTGAGGACTGAAAAAACACCATTGGCGAACAGTTTTGATTCTCTTTTTTTTTGAAAGACAGGGTCTCCTTATAGACCAGATAGGCCTTGGAAGACTTCACACGGTCAAGATCACTGGTTTTGAATTCATAGAGATCCTCCTACCTCCTGCCTCCCAAGTGCTAGGCCGCTAAAGACGTGCTTTCTTTATCCACCATGTGGGTGCTGGAATCAAACTGGGCCTTTGACCAGAGCAAAGCCAGCTGCCTCTTAACCGGCTGAAGTTAAGATGGCTGACCATCTCTCCAGCCCCAGTTATTGGGTTCTTAAGAATTCTAAGGCTAGTTTGCTAGCCTTTAATCCTCCCGGCCTATGAGGAGGCAAAGCGAGGTGGGGTTTCAGTGTGTTCAACGACTTAGCCTGATTTACATAGTGATTTCCAGGATTGCTGGGGCTACGGGGAGACCATGTCTCAAAAACACCCAAAAGAAAAGACATATTATGACTGGTTTTCTTTCTAACCCTTTATTGTGGGGGCCCATAATTTAAAACTATTAATTAAATTTTCAACGTGTGGATTTGATAATGCCAGATTTTATTTTTTTTTTAGTTGAAACTTTTTTATTTTCTCTCAATGATTTTTCCCATAGTAAAAGAGGCTGAACTGAGCTTTTTTTTTTTTTTTTTGTCTCTTTGTTTTTTTTTTTTTTTTTTTTTAGCTGTCCTGGAACTCACGTCTGTAGACCAGGCTGGCCCGGAACTTCCACAGGCACTGCCAGCCTCTGCCTCCCTATGTGTAGGTTAGGTGTGTGCCACTTTGCCCCCTGGGCATCCTTAATTTCTTGGAATTACCATATTCAAATGATTTAAAGTGGTAGTACATACTTTTACACATCTATGTCTTCACTGATCTACTTTGTTCTAAGCCTAAAGCAGTTACAACTGCCCCCAAGGTCTTCTGTCTTCACAGAGTTGTTGGTTGGTTGGTTGGTTTGGTTGTTGGGTTTTTGGTTGGGGTGGCAGGGAGTTTTGTTGGTGTGGGTTTGGGGAGGTTTATTATTTCTATTTGCGTTGGATGGGGGTGGGTAGGTGTTTGATTTTAGACTAGGGTTATATCTATGGTACTCTAGCTAGCCTGAGAACTCCTAGTACGAACAGAACTCAGTCTCAGAAATTAACAGACACCTGCCAGCCTGTCTGACAAGCACTGGAATTAAATCTGTCGCTCCCACCCAGCTGTTCTCTGAGCTTTTAAATGCCCGTGCCTTTAGCAACACACAGGACTTTGATTAGAGTCATCTAATCTAAATAAAAGGGGAGAACTTTAGTGGTTGAAAAAGGAAGGAAGAATGCTTAGGCTAAGTGAATCATTGGTTCTGATTTGGCCCAACGCCTGGCAGGATCTTCTTCTTTCTGTGGTATTGTCAAGTGCACAATTCAATTTTTTTTTTCTCCATCGTTATATTGTGAATTGGAAATCCCTAGTGGATACAGAGAAATGACTGGGGCATAAAATAAGATGGGATAAAGAAGGAATTGCAAGGGAGAAAAGTCATATATTGAATAATTTGTCTTTTACAAGTCTAGAATTATTTACAGAGCCACATGTGAATTGTGCACACTCTGTAGTTCAGTAACTGTGCGGAGGCTGAGGCAGAGAAATCACACACTTGAAAGTCAAAGATCCATAGCAGAGCTATGTAGAAAAAAAATTATGTCTTTTGATATCAAGATTAACAAGCAGTATAGCTTCTATTGGTGTTTAAACGTATATAGCAGCTTGCGCAGATAAAGCCACTTGCTGCCAACCATGACAGCCTGAGTTTGATCACCAGGACCCACGTGATGGAAGGAGAGAACTACTCCTGAAAGTTGCCCTCTAACCTCTGCATACCTGCTATGATGTGCATTTCCACAAACACACCCAACATCAAATCAATGTATTATTCAAAATTAATAACAACTTGGCTAGCAGTTGTCTCCTGGTTGAAAGCATTAATATTTAGACAGGGAAGGACATGTACTTTTTAGAATCCAGTCCTAAATCTATGATTAGTACATGTATCACAGAGGTGTATGCAAGTTTAACAAAAATTGTGGTGAAAGCAAATAAAGTTTCATTCACTATTTTTTTTTTTTTTTTTTTTTTTTTTTGAGGCAGGTGTCTCCCTGTAGCCCAGTAGCCTGACTACTCTGTAGAAGCTGGCCTTGAATCTCACCAGAGAACCCGCCTGTCTCTGCTCCCGAGTACTAGGATTAAAGCGTGCCTACCACCACTACCGCCAGCTTAAAGATGGTTCTTAGCGACCATGTGGGTGCTGGATCAAACCAGGTCCCTCTGCAAGAGCTGTCGGTGCTCTTAACCACTGAGCCGCCAATCTCTCCAGCCAGTTTCATCACAATTTCCTAAGTCCTATTAAATATAATTCTACTTTCCTGAAAGACAGATTTTCTATTTTCATTGGACAAATCTAAAACTCTATACCAAACAATAACCCTCCCTTCCATTCTAGCCTTGTATCTGGTGAGCCCCATTCTAATTTGGTGTTCCTATGAGTTTTTCCTATTGGGGAAGGTCTCTCTTACCCATGCTAGTCTAGTCTCAGACTTGTAGGCTAAACTGCTCTTCCCCTGTATGCTTAGGAACCTGCAGACATGTGCTACTGTGACCAGAAGTTTCTGCCACCTTGGCTACTTTTTTTGAGATGTGGTCTCCCACTGGCCTGGAAATCACCAAATAGATCAGACTGGCCTTGAAATCACAAAAAACCACCTGCCTCCGCCTCCCAAGTGCTGGAATTTAAAGGTGAGTCTGCTACCAACCCCACAATTAGCAGTATTTTTAAACAAAGGCAAATGGTTTTATTTAGTTAATGGTTTAGTAACTTAAAACCTATGTTACTAAATAGTCAGGGGCAAGTTTCTTTTTAAAGCTATAAGCAGTGGTGGTTACATGCATCTGGAGGTGTGGAGGTCGAGGAGGGTGAAAGAAGTTTGGTGAGACTTCGCCAGCTTCCAACACAGGGCTACATGGGAGCCCTGAGTCCCAAAACCAGAAAGAGTTTTTCTTCAGGGTAGATTATCTTCCACTGACAATTGCTTCAAACCTGTGATGGTTTGGTTTAACGTTCGAAGTTGAAAATTTGATATTCTGACGCAACATTTTTTTTGAGTGGGTGTGGTGGCACACATGGTGGAACAGAGCAGAAGATCTGTGAGGTGGAGCCCCGCTTGGGCTGTCTCAAAACATGAACAAAAATGTTCTTGAAAAAAGTCAGTGACGGTAACTCGTTACCAAAGCTTCGTTTCAGTGCGCAGCACAAATAACGAACAAGTTTTTCTTCTAGTAAGCTTACATTTCCTTGAAGTATAGACTTAATGAATTTATTTCATTAAATTGTTCTGGCATTTTCACCTTGATTTCAGAATTGTAAAGGAAATAATTAGAAAGTACCTGTGGAGGAAGAGAGGCTTTTCAAGATGACTAATAAAAACCCAACTTAAATTTTACTTAGAATTAGAGTTTGGGCTTATGAAAGCAACAATGGTTGCTGCCAGACTATTTCCAAGGGAACCACTGCCATTTTTGCTTACTTGGGTGTCAGGTCAGCTCTGATGACTTGGCTGTTGGCAGTTGGTTAGGTTGGGAGGGGAGAGAGGGAAAAAAAACTCTCTCCTCTAGTCCTCAGTGCTTCTCAGCACTCTGAAGTAACTTTTGGCATGAATAAATCATCTGTAGCTGCTAGAGTGGCCACAAGGATCTCATCTCCAGGAACAGCCTGTTGCTCAACTTTTTCTGGCTCATTTCATTGCTTAGTCGCATGGACAGCTGGGGCTTCATCTGCTTTTCTTGGGACACGATGATGTAGTTGCTTTTCAATAGTTCTGATCCTATAGTTTCCAACAGGTTGTCCCTTTGAGACACCTGGAAGTTAGTAAAAGGATTATACACAAATGGAGTCAAAGGTCTGTGGCTGAATTTTGGTAGGTCTTGGGGACAGATGCCTTCTCACTTGGAGGTACCTAAAAGTCTTCCTGCGGTTTTCTCTAACCAGCAGAATGGTCCACTTCAGGCTCATTTTTTTTTCCAACCCCTCAACACCTTTTCTTCATTTTATTGATTTACCCTCAACTACTAGGAATCCTTTACCTGTTTGTGGTGTGTTATGTTCATTGGACAGGCCAACCAGTTAAGCTGTGTCTCAAACAGACTTTAATATATAATAAAATTATAGCTACAAAGAACCATTTTATTTAATAACATGTAACTGGTTTTGTTTTTGTTTTTTAAGAAGATTTACCTTTTTATTTGATGCATGAGTGCTTTGCCTGCATCTAATAATGTAAGCAGCATATGTGTGCCTTGTGCCAAGAAGATAAAAAGAGTGGTGTGCAGGTCCCTGGAACTGGAGTACCGGTTGGTTGTGACGCCTCCGTCCATTGGAACAACCGGGAATTGACGCTGGATCTCCTACAAAGAAAGCATCCCATGTGGCGCCTGGGAGCTGGAGCCTGGGTCCCTACAAGAAACAACATTCCATGTGGGCAATGGGACTTGAGCCGGGTTCCCTACAAGCAACAGCGCATCCAAGTGGGAAATGGGAACTGATCCTGGGTCCCCTAGAAGAACATCCATGTGGGCAATGGAAACTGAGCCTGGATCCCCTACAAGAACAACATGCATGTGGGCACTGCGGACCCGCTGAGCCTGGGTCCCTACAAGAACAGACAGCATGTGGGCACTGGGAACTGGACCTGGGGTCCTACAGACAAACAGTGCCATTTGGGCACTGGGAATTGAACCTGGGTTCCCTACAAGAACAACATCCACATGTGGGCCTGGGAAACTGAGCCTGGGTCCCTTATAAGAACAACATCCATGTGCGGGACTGGAACTGGAGACTGGGTCCCTACAAGACGCATCTATGTGGGGCACTGGAACTGAGCCCTGGGTCCTACAAGAACAGCATCCTGTGGCACTGGGAACTGAGCCTGGGTCCCCTACAAGAACAGCATCCATGTGGGCACTGGAACTGAACCCAGGTCCACCACAAGAATAGCATCCATGTTGGCACGGGAACGTTAGACTGGGTCCTACAAGAAACAGGCGACTGGGCTTTTACTCCTGAGCCAATGTCTTCATATCCACTTTTGTTTTTTGTTTTTGTTTTTTTGGTTTGTTTATGTTCTCACCCTGCCTAGCACCTCAAGTGCTGAGAATTGCAAGCATGAGACAACACATCACTGGCTTAGCATATGTTTTAATGTTTTTTTCTTTCTTTTTTTTTTTTTTTTTTTTTTTTTTTTTTTTTTTTTTTGTGCACCCATGTCATGCATATGCCGCGAGGTCAGAACAGGGTGTTGGAATTCCCTGGAGCTGGAGTTTACTCCTGGAATTGGAGTTTGCAGATGGTTCTCAGCTGGCCATGTGAGTGCTTGGGATCGAACCCCGGGTCCCTTTAAGAGGCAGTCGGCGCCCTTAATACGCCTAAAAGCAATCTCTTCCTGCCCCCACTTTTAATGTTTTTACACTAATAGGATCTAAATAATCTGCCATAGATTTTTAAATAGAATGAGCATACGAGTGATACTGTCAGATCTGTATCATTTATATCATATAGAAATAACTAATTTGGAGCTGGATAGTTGGCTCAGTGGTGAAGAGCATGCTGCCAGCACTCTAAGATTGTAAGTTCTATTCCTAGCATTTTAAAACAACAGAAAACACCTACTGTGTATTAATTATTATAGTCTCAGGCACTGTCATTGTAATTATGACTTGCTACCTGTCCCTATGATTGAGGAAAATGCTATGTTTTGGCTAAAGAAAAATGAAATTATAAGTTTTTGTTTATATCTAAAGTTTATACACTGGCCATGAATTCTGAGCTCCTGAAAGTCCCAGGATAAACAAAAAGCCACCAACAAAAACTCTAAAGCTGTGTGAGAGAATAGTATTGTGGAATCATTTAAGATAAACTTTTGTTTGGTTTGCAAAGATTCCCCCAGCTCCCAAATCCAACATACATGAAATGTTCATTTTTCTATTTTTTTTCTGTTGTCTGTTGTTTGTTGTTTTGTTTTTGTTTTTGTTTTTGTTTTTTGGGTCTTTTTGAGACAGGTCTCTCTTGTAAGACCAGGCTAGTCTTGATCACAAAGATCCACCTTGCCTCTGCCTCCCAAGTGCTAGGATCTAAGGCGTGCACAACCACGCCATGCGAAATGTCATTTTTCTAAGCACAGATGCTAGCCACTTTTGAAACATGACACTGGGAGAGGGAACACACCTGTTGACATCTTGATTTTAGCCTAATGCTACCAGTGTGGGCTCTTTTAGAATAATATATTTGCATTGTTTGAACTGTTGAATATGTGACAGCAACAGCAGGCTTCTGAATGAAGTAGACTTCGCTCATTTCTCCTGAGTAAAGGTGGCGAAGACTTCCAGAGTAACCTTTGAAGATCATTTGGCTGCCCTGCTATCTGGGCATATGAAGCTCCTCAGATTGACTTACCGCTCGTCGTTCTGTCTTTTCACAGTAGTGTAATCGCAGAATTTTTAAGCTCACACCTCTTCCATACTCAAGCATCTTCTTTAAATGTAAATGTTCTGGTTTGTCCAGAAGCTTATTACTAGTGTTTATTTTGAATTTGTCCATTAAAGTACAGTTGTTTGGTTTATTGTATTCCCAAATTCATTACAATTTAATTAGTTTGTTGGGGGGGGGATAGGGTCACTGTACATGAGCTACGTACCATGGCACATTGTGGAAAATCACCAGGAAACTTGTGGGAGTTGATTCTCTCTTCCACAGTGTGGGTCCAAGGATTGAACTCAGGTTGTCAGGCTTGGTGGCGTCTTAACCTGAGCCATCTTCTCAGGCCCAGTTGAGAGCTTGACATGCCTACCCATTCGTGGTCTCTTAAATGTAATGCATAGGTTCTGTGTGGAACAAAGCAGTTAGCCATCAGAGATCAATGAAGGGACTGGAGAGATGGCCTAGGCCGGTTAAAGAGCACCGACCACTTCAGATGGACCCGGGTTCGATCCCAGCACCCACATGGGCGGATGAGCAACCGTCTGAAAGCTCCAATTCCAGAGAACTCAAGTATTCCAGGGGAATCCGAGATCCCTTTCTTCTGAACTCCGCGGCGTGCACGGGACCCCAAGGGTGCACAGACTTGCATGCAGACAGACATTCATACACATACAAAAATAAATAAAATTAATTAAAAAAAAAAAAAAAAGAGAGTTAATGACAAGAGTTAACCTCACAGGAAGTTGCCAGGAATCACACAGTGCTTTTTTACACAGCCTGGCTATATCGGGTCTGAGAGCCCACATCTGGCTTTCCCTGAGCTAAGAAAATCATTATTAATGCTGCCTGTTTTTGTTGTTCCTATAGTTTTTGAAGTCCTTAATTGTGAAGAAATACCTACCTGCTCTGAAAAAAGTGCCCTCTTCCTATAAGATCTTTCCTATCTACAAATTAGGTCCATCTTTATGCTTTTATTATAGCAGAAGCATTTTAAACAGGCCTATCAGTGAAACTATCTGCTAGATTTAACAGCCAAAGGGAGTAAGAAGTGTTGGCTGTCCTAGCTGCGGGAATTCTCTCTTCTTTAAAAAAAAAATTTTTTTTAAATGCCTGCTTTCATATGAACAAGGGGAAGGAGAACTAAATACGGCAGAGCAGTTTTTTAACTTTATTTACATCATGAACATACTATTTTCATCTGTTATCTAGAAATACTTCCTTTCAAGCAGATGGGTAGTTGTGACTTATGACTACCAAGGATCTGGAGGTTTTTTGGTTGTCTTGTTTTTTGAGAGAGGATTTTTTTATTTTATTTTAAAAATTTATTTCTGTACGTGTATGAGTGTGCTGTCTGCATGTAGGTCTGCATTTTACACCATGGACGTGGCAATGCCCGGAGGTCAGAAGAGAAGAGCGTCCTTACAACTCGGATTTCCCCTGGAACTGGAATTCTCCTGGAATTGTGAGTTTCAAGTTTCAGCACGTTTTTGGTTTTTTGGCCGCCATGTGGGTGCTGGGGATCGACCCCGGGTCCTCTGTATTAACGAATGGCGGCCCGCCCTTAACCGTCTAGTTAGCCACTTCCCCGAGGAGCGGGTGAATCGAACAGAGAGGATTTTTACTAAGCATCCGACGACTAGGCATTTGAACTTCCTTTTCTCCTGCTTAGCCTTCTGGCGGTACTGGGGATATAGGATATGAACTGCCATTCCGACTAAGGAACTTAATAAATATGATCACATTGGAAGGGGGGAGGCAGGCAGGCAGAGCAGATCTTCTGTGGTTCAAGGCCAGCCTTGAATAGTGAGTTCCTGACAGTGGGCACAGAGAGGCACTGTACTCAAAAAGTGTGTGCGGTATGTGTGTCGTTGGTATACAGTGTTGTGTGCATTGGAATTTGAATCGTATATATATAATAATATCATTTAAAATGGGGACTGGGAGAGATAGCTCAAGTGGTTGAAGAGCACCAGCTTTGCTCTGGGCAGATGCCTGAATTTGATCCAGCATCCACATGGCAGGCTAGTAAACTGCCAAATAGGCAGCGGGCGGGTGGCGCACGCCTTTAATTCCTAGCACTTGGGAAGCAGAGAAGGCAGAGCGCGTTCTTTGTGCAGTTCAAGGGCCCAGCTTGGGTCTACCACAGTGCAGTTCCCAGGACACGCTGGGGGCTACAGGGGATGGACCCTTGTCCTCGAAACGACCCAAAAAAAAAAAAAAAAAAAAAAAAAAGAAACAAAAAACCACACTGCCCATACTTAGCTTCCTAAATATAAAAATTTCTCAAAAACAAAAATAATAACCCATAAGTTTTTTAATTTACATTTATTTACTGTATGATGTTTGTTATGATGTACTTGGCTCTGATGTATATCGTCTGTGCACCCATCTTCATGCAGTGCCGTGGACGGTCAGAAGAGGGTGTCGGATATCCCCTGGAAAGCTGGCGGTCACAAGACGGTTCTCAGCTGCCATGTGGTGTGCTGGGGATCGAAACCAGGGTCCTCTGCAAGAGCAGTAACGTAGCATCTAAACCCAGCTAGGCCATCTCTCCAGCCCCTTCCACCTCACACACACACACACACACACACACACACACACACAAATATCAAATAAATTTAAAAGAAGTCAGGTGGCTTCTTAGGAAATTATACTGAGAGTGAAGGAAGGAAGTGGTTGTCAGGAAGTAGTGTTGAGGCAGAAAGGGCTAGTTTTGCTTTTTTTCTGCCACTCTCTACAGTGATTGTGTTTTGTTCTTTAAGATTGTAGAAAGGGAGACCCTGTCTCAAAAAGACAAAAAAAAAAGTGTAGGAGCAGCTAGAAGACAAGGCCACTATCTCTATCAGAGTTAGAACAATGTATGTTGAAGCATATATAGCTAAGTGTTCTTTGAACTTTCCTAACATAGAAAAGTTTCAATACGGGCATTATTTGCTAACACAAGTCAAATACTGGTGATGAAGTTGTTTGCATGACAAATTCAGAATATCCCAAAAGATCTGTCATTTCACTTTATTCTGTTGGGTCAGAAAAGGTCTGTCTCTAGGGAACAAATTCCCTCTGATTTGTTAAAGGAAATGTTTTTAAAAAGCTTCCATCAGTCAGGTCTTTTAACTGATTTGGCCTTAGGGTCTGACTTCAAAACCCTGCAGTACCACAAGCTGACTTTGAAGCCAGATTCCCAGCCTTCTGTTGTTGTGCCACACAGTCCGGCTTTGTTCTCTCTGGTACCGGTCTGGGGATCCTCCCTACCCTTGTTTGTGGCTGATCACTGTGCTTTTAATAAAGGCCATGGACTGACTGATTTTCACTTTGTGCCTACTAGGCCAAGCTTGGCTGGTTTTTATTCTCCAGCCTGCTGTAAAGTGTGGTTGAAAATTTTGTTCATGTAAGTTAAGGATGAAAAAAATGAGTTGGATTTTTAAACAGCATTAGATATAAAGTGTTGAATCTTCCTGTGCCTGTCAGGTGGGTTAGTAATATCTGTCTCAGTTAACAATTTATAGTAATAAGGAAAAGAAAGCCAGAGACAAAGCTTGGATTCTGGGTTCTAGTGTGGTGTCCTGGTGTTGGTATCATGTGATTTTAGGTACCACTTTTCAGCAAAATTATGATTATAAGACAACCCTAAATGTTGTAAACTCACCCTAGCTCTGTGGTCAGGTGAGCATTAGTAGGTGCAACACTATTGGACTGGCTATTGAGCCTGTCTTCCCCTAAACACCCATGGAAGCAACAGAGGTATGCATCCGAAGTCACTTTTTAGGCAAGCTGAGTTTGTTTTAAATGCTGCTACTTCGTTCAGAATCTCTTTGTTTTCAGAGTAAGCTTCAGTCTCCAAAGAAAACTACATCCCTTTTTCCTATCAAAAATGGCTCCAAAGAAAATGGGATCCATGAGGAACAAGACCAAGAGCCTCAGGACCTCTTTGCAGGCAAGTAGACTCAAAACCTGGGTACCTGTGTATGGCTTTGTTAAGTTGTAAGTTAAAGTAAAAACCAATGTGTATATATACACAAGTCAAAAATAGTCTTTTTTTTTTTTTTAAGCCAAGCCCAGTGGTTTGTACCTATAATCCAAGCACTTGTGAAGTGGAGGTAGTACAGAGTTATCCTTGACTACCAGGAAGTTCAGAGCCAGCTTGGGTTAAATGGGACCTTGTTAAAAAAAACAAAAACTAATCCCCCAGAATCCAATTAATTGTTAAGAACATGAGTCGAATTATTTAATAAATGTGTTCAGAGGAATTAGAGAAATAATAAATCACAGGAATTCATAAGTGTGAGATTACTGATGGTAGCACTAGCTTTATACTTTTCATTGGCATAGGTTCTCGCTAGGTAGCCTGGCCTTGAACTCAGTCTCCTGCCTCAGCTTCTCAAACAGCTAGTGTTACAGGAACATGCGTGCACTTCTGGATTAGTTAAATACTTTTTTGGTTTTCTGTAGGGTTTTTTGAGACAAGGTCTTTCAATATAGCCTTGGCTGGCCTAGAACTTGCTATATAGGTTGGGCTGGCCTCAAATTTGTGACAGTTCTCCTGTTTCCGCCTACCAAGTGCTGGATTTACAAGCATGGGCCACCATGCCCAGCCTTTAGAACCATGTTAAAAAAGGGAAGGAAGTGAGTTACTTTGGATTTTTGACATTTTAAATTTTAATGTAAAGAGAAATCCCCAGTAGGTTTGGACTGTGGTAGTCTACCTGGGGAAGGAGAGAATTGTATATCCATCATGGTGACTCATACCTGTAATCCCAGTACTCAGAAGGCTGAGGCAGGAGGATTTTTACAAGCTTCAGGCCAACCTGGGCTATATATGAGACTCTCTAAAAACCAATGAAAGAGAGGAAGAACTATAGATGTGTGAATCCTGCTTCTAGAGATGGTAAGGAAAACTGCCATGTGAATGAGGGGGATGGTGAGGCAAGAAGTGGACGAAGCTGAGGACATATCTGGAGAGGATTCCAGCAGGAGCTCTGCAGGAAATGTCAAGAACAAGGTCTAAAGAAGGAATGGGAAAACTAGAAGATCTTCTACTTCCTTTGATTCCTGAAACTTAAATTGTTATGATAAAATGCAAATAATAAATTCTTGTTAGTTATATAGTAGGCTGAGAGGAAGGTAAATTTTCTGTCTTTGAGACTTAACATTTATGTCATCTCTCCTTAAGCCTGGAGTCTTAGTGCAGCCGTTATCCTGTGACTGGGCTTTCTGTATATGAATGTGCAGAAAGTCTTGCTAGCAATAGTCATTCTGGCCGGGCGTGGTGGCGCACGCCTTTAATCCTAGCACTCAGGAGGCAGAGGCAGGCGGATCTTTGTGAGTTCAAGGCCAGCCTGGTCTACAGAGTAAGTTCCAGGACAACTGAGGCTACAGGGAAACCCTGTCTCGAAAAGACAAAAAAAAAAAATAGTCATTCTGGCTTATTTCGTCCCTTTCTGTCTGCCTTGCCCCAAGAAAGGAGCCCTCAATTGCTCTGGAAAGGATGTATATAGCGAGATATCTGGCTTAGGACTTGAGTACTTCTTAGGTGTTTTTCATATTAATTATGGAAATTTCAAAGTTCTATTTTATTTTTCTTCGAGACAGGGTCTCCCTGTAGCCCCAGCTGGCCTGGAACTCGCTATGTAGACCAGGGTGGCCTTGAACTCACAAAGATCCGCCTGCCTCCCAAGTGCTAGGATTAAAGGCATGAGAGGGCTGATTACTCTTTAAAAGGTGAGTTCCTTTTAAAGTTCCTCCAACAGAGCCCAGCAGCTTTTTCAACATCATTCTTGTTAAGGTTCAAATTGAAAAGCGTATACTTTAATGCTTAAACATATTTAAAGTTTTAACATCTTTGTCACAATTATTTCAATAACAAATGCTCAGCATTTCACACTTGGGAGGCTGAGGCAGGCAGATCTCTGTGAATTCAAAGCCAGCCTGGTCTACATAATGATTTCTAGGACAGCTGGGCTACAGGGAGACCCTGTTTCAAAAAGACACCCCCTGGCAGGCTTGGTGGTGCACGCCTTTGATCCTAGCACTTGGGAGGCAGAGGCAGGCAGATCTCTGTGAGTTCAAGGCCAGCCTGGTCTACAGAGCAAGTTCCGGGCCAGCTGGGGCTATAGGGAGACCCTGTCTCAAAAAGAAAAAAAAAAAGCCCTCCCCAAAAAAAATTAACCGAATCCAGATTTGAAGCCTTTTTTTTTTTTTTTTAAGACAGGGTCTCCCTGGAACTTGCTATATATGCCAGGCCACCTGCCTCTGCTTCAGAGTGCCAATAGATTTCCTTCTTGCCTCCTTCCTCCTTCTTCTTTCCTTCCTTCCTTCTCTTCCGTGCAAAGATTCCCATCCCTCCTCCCTCCCGCCTCCCGTCCCTTCCTGCCCTCCCTTCCTTCCTTCTTCCTTCCCTCCTCCCCTCCCTCCCTCACCCTCACTCCCTCCTCCCAACCCCTCCCTCCCTCCCTCCTCTCCTTTTCTTCCTTCCTTTCTTCCTCTTCGTGTCCAGGCCTTGGGAATGCTGAGAGTAAGTACTCTGCCACCAAACTACATCTTTAATGTTGTTGGTTTTTTGAGGCAGGGGTCTTGGCCTCTCTCTCCTCTCTCTCCCTCCCTTCCTCCTCCTCTCTCTCCGTCCTCCTCCCCTCCTCCCTCTTCCCCCTCCTCTTTACTTATTCATTTTTTTTTTTTTTTTTTTTTGTCTTTTCAAGACAGGGTCTCCCTGTAGCTCCAGCTGTCCTGGAACTCACTCTGTAGACCAGGCTGGCCTTGAACTTACAAAGATCTGCCTGCCTCTGCGTCCCAAGTGCTAGGACTAAAGACGTGGGCCACCACGCCCGGCTTCAAGTTGTATTTCTAACTTGTGGCAGCTTTGTTTGCAGAAATGATGGCACTCAGTGATGAGTACATTAATCTAAAGCCTGATTTTCCCTTTCTCTTAGATTCTGTCTAGCTCCAAAAGAAAATCTAGAAAGAAAAAGAAGCAGCTTTCTCTATAGTCCCTAAGACTTAGTGATTAGCCCAAAACCCATAAATAAGGATTATGCTTTTCTTTACTAAAAAGAAGAAAAAAAAATGGACTGGTTAAGCTTAGTATTTCTAGCATCATTGCTCCGGGTTGAAAGTGCATCTTTATTTGCATAAGAAATTTTAATATCTAAAAATGGTACAAAATTTTTTTTAAAGTCCTCTCTCTAGAACACTTAGAACAAGTTGTTCTGTTCAGTTGAGGTTTTTCCAGGTAGATAAAGGCACATCTTAATTTAAGGTTTGTTTTTTATATATATATAATCATTTTGAGGGGCTGGAGAGATGGCCTAGCAGTTAAGAGCGCCAACTGCTCTTGCAGAGGACCCGAGTTCAATCCCCAGCACCCACGTGGCAGCTAAGAACTGTCTTTAACTCTAGTTCCAGAGGAATCCGACACCCTCTTCTGACCTCCACAGCACTGCACGACACGGGTGCACCAACCTACATGCAGACAGTACATTCATACACATAAAAAATAAGTAAAAAATGTTTTTTAATTATTTAAAAAATAAATAAAATAAAACTTTAAAAAAATCATTTTGATCACAGATTTTTCAGTTATTACATGTCCTTTTCCCATTTCGATGGCATTTACAAGGTAGAGTTTAATGTTTGCAAGAATATATCTAAACTGTAATTGTGAATGGTTCTTTAAGAACTCTTTAACTGTTAAGTTTAATCATTTAAATAACTGTGCTGTCCTTACATGCAGCAAACTGCCCTTTTTCAAGAGTTAATGTGTTTTTATCGTGGGTACATTCTTTCTAGTTCATATTTTTCCTGAGACTTCCTCTTCTGTGTGCTTGCCTACCCTGTCATATTGGCTTATGAAGCAGATCACCAAATGTACTGCTCTTGTATGAACAATTACAAATAAGAATAAGAATAAATAAATTTCATGTAAGGTTTTAAAGGACTACTCCTAAGAGTAAACTTATTGACACACTTATTTTGGCTGTGGAGGGTTTTTGGGGGTTTTTTGTTAATTTGTTTGTTTGTTTGTTTTGGTGTTTTTGAGACAGGGTCTCCCTATAGATCAAGCTGGCCTTGAACTCACAGAGATCCACCTGTTTATGCCTCCCTGAGTGCTGGGATTAAAGGCACAGAGTCTTTTTACTTGATCTCCGGTTCTTGTCTAAATACTAAGGAGGAGACTGTGCTCAGATAGTTATGTCTGGCAGGAAAGGGAGAGCTTGCTCTGCTGAGCCTGTGCTAATATAACACTCCCCTCAGTGTCGTGTACTGTGATCCATGTAGAATCACACAGCTATTATTTTTTTGTGTGTGTATCTTCAAGCCTCTAAGTGTTGAGTGCCTGCCATTGTTCTGTGAGCCTCAGCCTATGGAAATGGTATTCAGCCCTCAGAAACTCACTATTGACGTTCACTTAAAAATATCACCTGCTTTTTTTTAGATGCCACAGTGGAACTATCCCTGGACAGCACACAAAACAGTCAGAAGGTGATGCAGGCCAAAACACTTATTTCTCATCCTCCCCAAGAATCCACAAATTCCCCTAAGCCCCAGCCCAGCTGTGAAGAGGTGAGCATCTGTGCTACTGGTCTTCTTGCTTTTGAATATTTAGCTCTATGCTGCCAATCTGAAGTTCAGTTGAGTTTGAACCTTGAGAAAATATTTACAGCTCCTGAAGGAGACCTTTATGGTTAATGCGCAGCCAGAATCCAATAATTCTTTCTTAGAATCTAGTCCCTGGAGGACAGCACAAAGGCTTTCAACAGCCACTGAAGCTCTCATGTTCAGGAATACAAAGGCCAAGTCTTCAAAACCTGTCATTATTCACTATCATCAAAAGAAGATTTTTAGAAAAGATCTGTGAGCTGGTTTACAACTTAAAATTATGGGAGTTGGTTCATTGGAATTACTGGGAATGAACTGAGCTGAATACTGATGGGGGGGTTTCATCTTGACTTTATTATATTGGTACGTAATTAATGCAAGATAAAATGTTTACCCTGGATACAACTCTCTTGGTTTTTCTTTTAAAAGCTAGAGGAAGAAGAGCAGGAAGACCAGTTTGATTTGACAGTAGGTATTACTGATCCCGAGAAGATAGGTAAGTGTCCTTGGGACTCCTTGTGGTGTCATAGTGGGGCCATGGCCAGTAGAATGGGATGGCCATCCCCAAAGCTGAACCACTACGTTGGAAGTACTTCAACAGTATCTTCTCTGTAACTGCTTCCTAGGCCAAGGACAGCAGTTATCTAGTGCTTTACTTGGGTTTTTTTCCTTGTCTTTAGGAAGAAACGTCGGACACATGAAATATTATTAGAGTTTCTCATTACTTTAATCCATCATTCAGGAGGCAGAGGCAGGCAGATCTCTGAGTTCAAGGCCAGCCTGGTCTATAGAGTGAGTCCCAGGCCAGCTAGGGCTACAGGGAGACCCTGTCTCAAAAATACAAAAAGAAAAAAACCTTAAATGGGGACTAGGAGATGGCTTAGGGGTTTAAGGTTAACTGCTACCAATCCTAATGACCTGCATTCAATCCTCAGAACTCACATAGTAGAAGAAGAGAGCCTAACCTGAAAGTTGTCTTCTGACCGCCAATGATCTCCATGTGTGTATCATGCCATGGCCACACACACACACACACACACACCACACACAATTTTTTAAAAGGTAAAGAAAACTAAAACACAGGGCTACGGAGGTAGTTCAGCAGTTAAAAGCACTGGCTGTTCTTGCAGAAGACCTGGGTTCAAGTCAGAGCACCCACATGGCGGCTAACAAATGTCCATAACTCTAGTTCCAGGGGATACAACACCCTTTTCTGTCTTTCGGGGGCACTGCACAGCATGGGGGCACTTACACATATACAGACATAACAGTCATACACATAAAATAAAAATTAAAAAAAGAAAACTAAAACAGAGAGATGGCTTAGCAGTTAACATAGCAGTATATACTGCTCTATTTGGTTGCTAGCATCCAAGATGGTCAGCTCACAACCTCCTGTAACTCTTAATTCCAGGAGATTTTTGGTTAAGAGGCTTCTCTTCCAGAGGACCCAGGTTGGATTCCTAGCACCTATATGGTGGCTAACAACTTCAGTTTCAGAGGCTCTGACCCCTTCTTCTGGCCTCCACAGGCACTATATGCATAGCTGTGCTTAGATACATGCAGGCAAAACACTTAAACACATAGAATAAAAATAAATTTTAAAAATTAAAAAATAAATTTGAGAAAACAAAATAGGTCATTAAGGATAAAGTTTCTTGATAGTGATAACTATACAGAGTCTCACATTCATTCACTGTTAAATGCCATTCAAGCTTCAGTTGTTAAAAAATATTTAACCATTTCCAGAGGTGGCATCCCCACACTCAAGCAGGAGTAGTCTGCCTATTTAGTAATGTTTCTCTTTACACTTCACCCTGAAATTTGTGTTCCTTTCACTCCATAAAGGATTACATTTTGTGTTTTCTTTATGCTTCTGTTTCTTTATGCTTCTGTTTTCTTCTGCCTCAGTTCACTTTCCTCAAATCTCTACTCCACACTATCCACACCTCGTCACCTTTTTACAAATCATATTTGACCATATATATATACATGTATATAATTGTATATAATATATATAATTTTATATATATGTATATAATTTTACAGCAAGCTACTCATAACATTTGGTGACAGTAACTAAGGATTTCCTGTGTTAAAAACATAAAGGTAAATACACAAATGAACATTTGCATTTTCAACAGTATTATTTAGACAATTATGCTTTTAAAGAAGTATTCAGTTCACTTTTTAATTTTTTTTTATTTTATTATTTTTGTATGTGTATAAATGTACTGTCTACATGTAGGCTTGTGCACCCGTGTCGTGCAGTGCCGTGGAGGTCAGAAGAGGGCGTCAGATTCCCCTGGAATTGGAGTTAAAAACGGTTCTCAGCCACCATGTGGGTGCTGGGGGTCAAACCCGGGTCCTCTGTAAGAGCGGTCAGCACTCTTAACCGCTAGACCATCTCTCCAGTCCCTCAGTTCACTTTTATTTAGTAATTCCTCAGTCAAAGCCTATCTGCCTTACTTTACTTACAGATGTTTTACCTGTTTTTCTTCCTCTATGTATCCTGGATAATCCTTGGCTTTTATTAGCCAGAAAGCAGAAAGCTTTTTGTTGTTTAACTTCAGTATGTCTTTCCTAAAAGTAGCAAATTTTTGCTATAGAAATTTGGATCCACAGTACATAAAGAGGATAAACAAATTTAGCTCCAGAGAAATAGTGGGTTTGTTTTTTTTCTTTACAGGTTTGATTTTTTTTTTGTCTAAATAATAAATTGTGTTGTGTGAAATGCACAGAGCTTCAATAAAAAATAATAAATTGTGTGGTTAATCAATTATTAGGCTAATACAATTTTGTTCAAACATTATCTCAAGAAAATAACTGAAGTAATTACCATGTATTTTCATCTACTTTGGGCTAGATACTTCACTATATATATATCTCATTTTAAGAATTTTATAAAATTCCTTCATACTGCTAGAATATGAGCTAAATAAGAACAATTTGTTTTTTGTTTGTGGTTTGTTTGTTTTTGTTTTTGTTTTTTTTTGTTTGTTTATTTGTTTGTTTGTTTTGTCTTTTCCAGACAAGGTCTCCCTGTAGCCCCAGCTGTCCTGGAACTCACTCTGTAGACCAGGCTGGCCTTGAACTCACAAAGATCCGCCTGCCTCTACCTCCCAAGTGCCACCACACCTGGCCTAACAATTTGTTTTTTAAATCACATTTCCTTACTGTATCCTAAGTGCCTAGAACAGTGTAAAGAAAAAACAAACATATACTTGTTTCAATGAATGAATGAAGGCATGGCATCATGTTTTATCAACATTTGCCAACTGTCTGCTACACTTAGGCAGAGAAGGAACCATGAACACAACTAGATGCATTACAAGATGTATAAACTTCAAAGTGCTGTAAGAAGCTACAGAAGAAAACAAGTGACTGAGAGAAATATCTCAGAGGCTGAATAGATTTTAAGACTGGAGAATAGTCTCAGTTTGTACAAATAAAAAAAGTAGGAATGTGAGAGTAGAATAGTGGTTACTAGAAGTGGGAAAGAGGCTGGATGAGAAGGTCACAACTACAGTTACAAAGGAGGAATGAGACCTATACCACAGTAGGGAACTATTATAACAGTTTATTATATATTTTGTAAAAGCTTCCCCATACAAAGAAACGGTAAATGCTTGAATACAAATAATTACCGGGCTAGAGAGATGGCTCAGTGGTTAAGAGCACCGACTGCTCTTGCAGAGGACCCAGGTTCAATTCCCCAAACCCACATGGCTGCTAAGAACCATCTTTAAGCTGGGCGTGGTGGTGTATGCCTCTAATCCTAGCACTCTCAGGGAGGCAGAGGCAGGCAGATCTCTGTGAGTTCAAGACCAGCCTATATAGAGTGAGTTCCAGGCCAGCTGGACTAAAGGGAAACCCTGTCTCAAAAAGACAAAAAAAAGTTTAAAAAGAAATAACTAATTACCTTGGTTTGATAATTATACATTATATATACTGAATTATCACTGCCCCATAAATATGTACAATTATGTTAAATGAAAAATAACTTCTGGGCCAGGTATGGTGGCACACACCTTTAATTCTAGACTAGCACATGGGGAGGGCAGGCAGGAATTCTTTGTGAGTTCAAGGCCAGCCTGGTTACAGGAGTGAGTTCCAGGACAGCTGGGGCTACAGGGAGACCCTGTCACCAAAAGACAAAAAAAATAAAAGTAAATAATTTCTGGGGCTGGAGAGATGGCCTAGCATTTGAGAGCGCGGACTGCTCTTGCAGAGGACCCAGGTTCGATCCCCAGCACCCACATGGCAGCTGAGAGCCATCTTTAACTCCAGTTCCTGGGGAGTCCGACACCCTTTTCTGACCCCCACTGCGTTGCACAACGCAGGTGCATGGACCTGCATGCGGACAGTGCATTCATACACACACAAAAAAATAAAATTTGAGAAAAAGAAGAAAGAAAAAAAGCTTTTAAAAAAAGAAAAAAAAAAAGGGGGGAAGAAAAGAGGGAAAAAAAGAAAAAGAATTTTAAAAAATTTTTTAAAAAATAATTTCTAAAAAAAAAAAAAAAAAAAAAAAATAAAAAAATAATTTATATAAATAAATTTGATAAAAACTCAAATACTGCCTTATTCTTCATAGTTGATGAGACTATTTGTTGCTCCCTTTTGAGTAAGCACCCCAAAACTATATGTTCTAAAATTTTTGGATATGGAACTTATACTCCAAGATGTTTGGAACTTGTTACATGTAATTTTTTCTGCATTGATGTCCTAATGAGGTGGGGAGTCTCTTATATATAGATAAAAGACAAAAGAATCCAAGATAATTGTGATCAAAATGAAGTAAAGATTTTTTTTGGTTGGTTTTTTTGTTATTATTATTTTCAAGACAAGGATTCTGTGTAGCCCCAGCTGGCCCTAGAACTCACTATGTGGACCAGAGTGGCCTTGGAACTTCACAGAAGGTAACACCTGCCTCTGCCTCCCCAGTGCTGGGACTAATGGTATATGCACCACCGTGCCTAGTGATGTTAAATTTTAAAAAATATATTATTTAACTTTGGCTACACTTTATTTTAATTTATTTTGTTTTTATTTATTTATTTATTTATTATTTATTTTGGGGTTTTGAGAGAGGGTCTCCCTGTAGCCCCAGCTGTCCTGGAAACTCACTCTGTAAGCATCAGGCTGGCCTTGAACTCCCAGAGATCCAACCTGCCTCTGCTCCCAAGTGCTAGGGATTAAAGGCGTGTGCCACCATGCCCGGCTTTTTTTTTTTTTTATTTTTATTTAATATTTTAATTTATTACTTTCGTGTGTATGAGTATATTGCCTGCATGTGTATAAGTGCACCCATCTGCTGTGCAGTGCCCTCAGAGTCAGAAGAAGGCATCAATGTTCCCTGGACTGGAGTTATGAACAGTTGTTGGATGCCATGTGGGTGCTGGGAACTGGACCTTTGCAAGAACAGCCAGTGCTCTTAACATTGAGCCATCTCCCAACCCCCTATTTATTTTACTTTAAATGTTGTTTTTTGTTGTTTTGTTGTTTTGTTGAGACAGGATCTTTCTTTTGTAGCCTTGTTGCCTATTTTGACTTATAGCAATCCTGCCTTAGCCTTTGAGTGCTAGGATGTATAGTTGTATACCGCCATACCTGGCTCAGATGTGGATTTTTGGGCTAGCCTTCTCCAGTTCCCAAGTCCATGAGGGTAACTTGTGAGTAGAAACAATAGACTTTGACTTTCCTTGTTTTAGGTATAGTTTTTTAAGAAAGTCTTGTACAGCCAGGCATGGTGGCGCATGCCTTTCATTCCCAGCACTGGGGAGGCAGGGCAGGCGGATCTCTGTGAGTTCAAGGCCAGCCTGGTCTACAGAGTGAGTTCAGGACAGCTGGATCTACAGGGAGACCCTGTCACTAAAATAAATTAATAAAAAATAAAAAAAAAAAAAAAAAAAAGAAAAGTCCTTGTACAGCCGGGCATGGTGGTAACGCCTGTAATCTCAGCACTTAAGAGGCAGAGGCAGCCGGATCTCTGGGAGTTCAAGGCCAGCTTGAGTCTATATAGTGACTCCAGGACAGCTGGGGCTCTAGCTACATGGAGACCCTATCTCAAAGAACCCCCCCAAAAAAAAAAAGTCTGTATAGAGCTTTTGTCCTTCTGAACAGGGTTGTATATTATATGGTTAAGCAGACAAAAGTGGGACTGAAGATTATGGTCA
Source organism: Rhizomys pruinosus (assembly GCA_009823505.1). Taxonomy (NCBI): domain Eukaryota; kingdom Metazoa; phylum Chordata; class Mammalia; order Rodentia; family Spalacidae; genus Rhizomys; species Rhizomys pruinosus. The sequence goes on from VZQC01004169.1 coordinate 841,201, forward strand.
GTGGTTTAGAACTCTGGCTGCTCCTGTAGAGGAGCCAGATTTCAGTTCCCAGCACACTTGCATGGCAACTAAGCAAATGTCTTATAACTCACAGTTCACAGAGACCCAACACTTCTCTCTGACTCTCATGGACATGCACACACATGCTGCACTCAATGCAGGTGAAACACTCATACACAATCAAATAATAATTTTAAAAAAATAATAGGACAGTAGGAACATAAATTTGTAAAGTTTAATTCAACTTTATGCCCAAATAGCTGCCATCAAATTGACACTTACTTTATACAANGTGCGCTGGAGAGATGGCCTAGCGGTTAAGAGCACCGACTGCTCTTACAGAGGACCCGGGTTCGATCCCCAGCACCCACATGGCGGCCGAGAACCGTCTGAAACTCCAATTCCAGGAGAACTCCAGCTCCAGGGGAATCCGAGACCCTCTTCTGACCTCCGCGGCATTGCACGACACGGGTGCACAGACTTGCATGCAGGCAGTACATTCATACACATACAGAAATAAATAAAATTATTTAAAAAAAAATAAATAATTTCTAAAAAAAAACCCTATGAATTAAACCATAAAAATATTTTCACTAAAAAATTTTTAAATAAATAAATTTGATAAAAACTCAAATACTGCCTTATTCTTCATAGTTGATGAGACTATTTGTTGCTCCCTTTTGAGTAAGCACCCCAAAACTATATGTTCTAAAATTTTTGGATATGGAACTTATACTCCAAGATGTTTGGAACTTGTTACATGTAATTTTTTCTGCATTGATGTCCTAATGAGGTGGGGAGTCTCTTATATATAGATAAAAGACAAAAGAATCCAAGATGAATTGTGATCAAAATGAAGTAAAGATTTTTGTTTGGTTGGTTTTTTTGTTATTATTATTTTCAAGACAAGGATTCTGTGTAGCCCCAGCTGGCCTAGAACTCACTATGTGGACCAGAGTAGCCTTGGACTCACAGAGGTACACCTGCCTCTGCCTCCCCAGTGCTGGGACTAATGGTATGCACCACCGTGCCTAGTGATGTTAAATTTTAAAAAATATTATTTAACTTTGGCTACACTTTGATTTATTTATTTTGTTTTATTTATTTATTTATTTATTTATTTATTTATTTATTTATTTATTTTGGGTTTTTGAGAGAGGGTCTCCCTGTAGCCCCAGCTGTCCTGGAACTCACTCTGTAGATCAGGCTGGCCTTGAACTCCCAGAGATCCACCTGCCTCTGCCTCCCAAGTGCTAGGATTAAAGGCGTGTGCCACCATGCCCGGCTGGATTTATTTTTTATTTCAAATATTTTATTTATTACTTTCGTGTGTATGAGTATATTGCCTGCATGTGTATAAGTGCACCCATGCTGTGCAGTGCCCTCAGAGTCAGAAGAAGGCATCAGATTGCCCTGGAACTGGAGTTATGAACAGTTGTTGGATGCCATGTGGGTGCTGGGAACTGGACCTTTGCAAGAACAGCCAGTGCTCTTAACCATTGAGCCATCTCTCCAACCCCCTATTTATTTTACTTTAAATGTTGTTTTGTTTTGTTTTGTTGTTTTTGAGACAGGATCTTTCTTTGTAGCCCTTGCTTGCCTTGAACTTATAGCAATCCTGCCTTAGCCTTTGAGTGCTAGGATTATAGTTGTATACCGCCATACCTGGCTCAGATGTGGATTTTTGGGCTAGCCTTCTCCAGTTCCCAAGTCCATGAGGGTAACTTGTGAGTAGAAACAATAGACTTTGACTTTCCTTGTTTTAGGTATAGTTTTTTAAGAAAAGTCTGTACAGCCAGGCATGGTGGCGCATGCCTTTAATCCCAGCACTGGGGAGGCAGAGGCAGGCGGATCTCTGTGAGTTCAAGGCCAGCCTGGTCTACAGAGTGAGTTCCAGGACAGCTGGGACTACGGGGAGACCCTGTCACTAAATAAATTAATAAAAAATAAAAATAAATAAAAAAGAAAAGTCTGTACAGCCGGGCATGGTGGTAACGCCTGTAATCTCAGCACTTAGAAGGCAGAGGCAGCCGGATCTCTGGGAGTTCAAGGCCAGCTTGGTCTATATAGTGACTCCCAGGACAGCTGGGGCTCTAGCTACATGGAGACCCTATCTCAAAAAGACCCCCCCCCAAAAAAAAAAAGTCTGTATAGAGCTTTGTCCTTCTGAACAGGGTTGTATTTATATGGTTAAGCAGACAAAAGTGGGACTGAAGATTATGGTCAGTGGTTTAGAACTCTGGCTGCTCCTGTAGAGGAGCCAGATTCAGTTCCCAGCACCTGCATGGCAACTAACAACTGTCTTAACTACAGTTCCAGAGACCCAACACTCTCTCTGACCTCCATGGACATTGCACACACATGCTGCACTCACATGCAGGTGAAACACTCATACACATCAAATAATAAATTTTAAAAATAAAAGGACAGTAGGAACATAAATTTGTAAAGTTTAATTCAACTTTATGCCCAAATAGCTGCCATCAAATTGACACTTACTTTATACAAACTACTGCGATAATAGGAAGTTTATGAGCATATTCGGTTCCCTCCCCTGTTGGTAAAAGACACTCAGGACCAAAATGAAGAAGTAGGTTTCCTGTTGGGGTGTAGTGTAAGGCCATAGAAAACCAGGACCAGAACTGTGGGTTACAAATCTCGGAACCTCTTGGAATAGTCTATGAACACCTTTTTTTTTTTTAAGATTTGTTTTGTGGGGCTGGAGAGATGGCCTAGCGGTTAAGAGCACCGACTGCTCTTGCAGAGGAACCGATTCGATCCCTAGCACCCACATGGCGGCTGAGAGCCGTCTTTAACTCCAGTTCCAGGGGAATCCGACACCCTCTTCTGACCTCCACAGCATTGCACGACACGGGTGCACAAACCTGCATGCAGACAGTACATTCATACACATAGAAAATAAATAAAATTTAAAAAAAAAAATACACAATTAAAAAAATATATTTTTGTTTTGTTATGAAACAGAGTCTTACCATGTAACCCTTGCTACCCTAGAACTAATTCTGTAAACTAGGCTTGTCTTGAACGCACAGAGATCTATCTGACTCTGCCTCCTAAGTACTGGGATTAAAGGTGCATGCCACCATACCTGGCTTAAAGTTGGTGGTGGTGGTGGTGGTGGTTTTAATGTGTATATGTTTGTGGCCTCATGAGTTTTTGTGTAACACATTCCTGTAGGAGCCCAAGGAAGTCAGAAAGGGTGGCATGTTCTTTGGAACTGAGTTTGAGGTAGTTTTTAGCCACCAAGTAGGGACTGAGAACCAAACCCAGGTCCTCTGCAGGAGCAGCAAGTCGCGAGTGCTCTTGAACACTCGGGTGATGTCCGGCTCCGTAGCACCTTAATTTTTAACCATTTATTAGTTGCGTAGTTGCTTAAATCCTTAGTGAAATAATATAAAATATAAATGGTACTAATGGTCTGAGCACTTACTATCATGGTTTTTAACCAATAGAAGGAATATATTATTTACCCAGGGCTACTATAACAAAGTACTACAAACTCAGTGGCTTAAAATAATAGAAGTAAGCTAAATGGGGTAGTTTATACCTGTAAGTCCAGCACATGGGATGCTGAGGCAGGAGCATTACCATGAGTGTGAGGCCAACCTGGGCTACAGAATGAGATCCTGTCTACAAACAAACAAAACCTACCTGTTTTCTCACAGTTCTGGGGCTGGAAGACCAAAATGAGTGTTGGCCAGCCTTCTCTGAAGGGGAAGGGAAGGACAGTTCGTGTTGCCCACCTCGTTCATCAGATGTCCTTGGCCTGGGGATGCGTCGTTGCATCCTCTGCTTTCACTGCCTCACCTCATTCTTCCTAGGTGTCCCCACTTGGTGTTTGTGAATGTTTGTCCGAGTTTCCATATTTTAATAAGGACACAGGTTATATTGGGGTTGATCCATCCCGATGACCTCATTTTAACTTCATCTGTGAAGACCATATTTCCAAGTAAAGTCACATTAGGAGGTACTGAGAATTAGGGCTTTCAGAATATCTAGAGAGGGCATACCTGACCCTGTAGTGGAGAGTAATTTAAACAGCGCACAAATCACAATTTCTTTAAGTGCTAAGCTTTCATTCCCTTGTTCTACGTTGTCTGGATTCTTAATCATGTTGATGCCAAGAAACCTGCTTACAATGGACAGATCATTATAACTATACATTGTTTGTGTGGACTGTTTATTCAACATGTACTTCTCATTCCAAAACACATATAGATAAAGCAGAATCATACAGTTAACAAAATATGTTTTTTCCTTTTTTTTTTTGAGATGGTCTCCCTGACCTTGAACTCACAGAGATCCACCCACTTCTGCCTCCCAAGTGCTGGGATTAAAGGCGTGTGCCACAGCACGACCAGCTAAGATACTCTTTTTTAGAGCCTTGGTGATTTGCATATGGTATCTTCAACTCTGAAATTAATAAGGAAATTTACATATATTTTTTCAGACTATTATGACTAGGCCATTTTCAGGCTTTCTGTTAACCAGCTATGTCTCTTCATACATTGCCTTAGCTAAAACAAAGGGTCTAGACACCCTGCAGAGTCTCTATGGGTCCTGACTTGCCGGTGTGTTTTATCTGTTTGCATGTAGACTTTTCTTAATTATGAATACTAAATTATGGAACTGAACATGACTCGACAAACAGTGAAATTTTGAATATTACTGTATATCTATTTTGAATTCAGGAATAAACAGTCTTTGTATTAGGAGGTGTAATATAAGTGTTTTAGAACATTATGTAGTAATATCTACAGTTTAGCTTGTCATTTCTGTTCCCCGCAGCCTCTTTGGTAGGGGTATGGTTTCCAGCTTCTTTGTGTACTTAACAAATAGAAGGAAGCATTTCTAGCCATCTTATTGAGACCAAGTTGCAATACTGACCCTGTTGATCCAGTACAGGCCCTTCCCTTGCCCCTTATGCCACAATGAGTTCAGGAGCTTAGGCATTAGTAATTGTGGACTAGGCTTTCCTATTTGATATGGGGAGGAGTCAGAGACAAGGGAACAAAACCAGACCCACACTCCAAGGTTCAACACTGGGGCTGTTTCTGTCTGGATTCCACTGTATGTCTTTTCAGGGCCTAGGCAGTCAATGGTGCCTTTATCTCTCTAAGTGGTCTAGATCAGGACACTACCACAGAGAAGAAAAGTTGCTTGAATCCCAGATTATTTAATAGTCAAAGCCTTTTTCATAAAAATAATTCCTCCAGGAAAGGGAGAGTTTTGTGACATCAGGCAGCCCAAGTGTCTTCCTGCCAGCCCCTCTCTGGGTGAATATGCTGGATCAGAGAGCTCAGTGTCTTCCAGGACCAGTGGTGGGGACCATAGCAGTATTTCTGAAAGAGCAAACCAAGCCCAGAGCTAGCCTACGGTAGAACCACTTGTTTCCTTTTACATCAGTTGCTTCCTTCTCCTCCTGCTCTATACAGCAAAAGAATTGTTTAATTTTGGACAGATGTGTGTAACTAGCCCAAATATTGGCATGGTAACAACTGATGAATTGTCAGTATCAAGTGCTGCTTTGTGGAGGGTATAAATGGAGCCTGAATTTGGGGACAGGGGACTGACTCTCTTGTCTAACTCAAACTGGGGCCCAGCCAACATTCGACGGGGCATATGTAACCTTGCATAGGCCCCAGGGCCCAATAGGAACTGGAGTTTAGTATTGCACATAAGGCTTGGAAATGAAACAAGCCCAATATAGGAATCCATAGGTTATGATCCCTGATTAAATGTTATTGGATTAGCATTCCTTTGGTTAAAAGAATGATCCCCTCCTACTTTGTTGCTCTCCCACAGGGGATGGTATGAATGCCTATGTGGCCTACAAAGTCACAACACAGGTGAGTTCCACTGCTTCTGCTGCGGGCCACCTCAGACATAACTGCTCACACCAAGGTCACCATTGAGATTATTTCTGGGTATCTTTTGGTTTCTATTCCAACGTTTTTCTTCATATTTACTCTGTGTAACAAGCCTACATTGCCTCAGTAATCTTATCAAGGTACAGTATTCCTCCAGAAAGCTAACACTTCATTGTGAAAGTTTCCAGGTGTGCAGCATCTTTTTTTTTTCTCTTTAACTCCATCCCTCTTAGGGATGCAGAGCTAGTTTAGTGGATTGCCTCAAATGAAGAGTAATTATGTTAAAATTTTTTCAGTTCTGGGGCTGTATTGCTTAGTGGTTAAGAGCACTGACTGGTCCTGCAGAGGACCTGGCTTGGATTCCCAGCACCCACATGGTGGGTAACAACTATCTATAACTCCAGTTCTAGAGGATCCGACACCTTCTTCTGACCTCTGCAGGCATTACGTGACACAGGTACACTTAAATACATGCAGGCAGTACACTCATAAACATAAAACAATTTTTTTTTTTAAATTATCTGTTGTAGGGCTGAGCCCACGTCCGTAATCCCAGCATTAGGAGGACAGGAACCAGAAGGCTCACAGGTGTGAGACCAGCCTGGGTTGCATAATGAGAAGCTCTCTCAAAGAAACAAAAGCTGTGTATACCAAACCTTAAAACTGAGAGTTTTTCAAGAGGGGAGCAGTGTTGTTGAAGACAGGATATCCCCTGTGTAGCCCAGGTTGGCATCAAGCTCTCAATTTACTTGCATCAGCCTCATGAGTGGGGGATTATAGATATGTACCACCACACCTGGTACAAAGCTGGGTGTGGGTGTGCACATGGAACCCAGACTTCTCGAACTCGGCACCCTCCAGCCTTAGTCCCCGTGATAGAATCCCAGGCATTTGCCACTGCACCTTGCTTGTTTTAATACATTCTATAACTTTTGCCCCTGAAATCTGGATTTTTTTTTCTAATTATAATTTTATTAGCTAATAAAATTAAGCCCTGAACCTACCATCAGTTTTGAGATGAGTAACATTGGTTCCATCGAGCCCACCTTCCTGTCATGTCCACTGCTTCATGACTCAGAGACAGTTATCTCTTGAGTAATCTCGTTCCCTTAAAGAAGGCTTTATATGTATATCTATAAGAAATAAAGTGTGTTGCTTTGTTTGCAGTTTCTCAAAAATAACATACTGGCCAGGTATGGTGGCACATGCCTTTAATCCCAGCACTTGGGAGGCAGAGGCAGGCAGATCTCTGTGAGTTCAAGGCCAGCCTGGTCTACTCCAAGACAGCTGAGGCTGCAGGGAGACCCTACTAAAAACAAACAAAAAAAACCCAACAAAACATACTGATGGGGCTGAAGAAATGTCTCAGCTGACAATTCCAGTTCCAGGGGATCCAGTAACTCTCTTCTGACCTCCATGAGCATTGCAGGTATTGGTGCATTTATGCCCTTGCAGGCACTACACCCTTATGCTTAAAATAAAAATAAAACATTTTTTAAAAAATAACATACTGAGTGCCAGGCATGGTGGCGCACACCTTTAATCCTAGCACTCGGGAGGCAGAGGCAGGTGGACCTCTGCGAGTTCAAGGCCTGCCTGTCTGGTATACATAGTGAGCTCCAGGCCAGCTGGGACTAAAGGGAGACCCTGTCTTAAAAAAGACAAAAGACAAAAAAAAAAAAAAACCAAAAAACTGAAAATAGTGCTTTTAAACATTTTCTCAGACCCATCTTTGTTGGACATAAAAATAGCTAGTCCATTATGAATATATTATAATTATCTGTTTTCCTAAACCATGTCCACTTTTCATAATTGAACTCTGTATATCCATGGAGTGTCTCTCAAGGGTATATAATTAGGAGAAGTCCTTTTGGACTTTTGGGTCATGTCCACTGCTTCATGACCCCTTTTGGGTCATAGGTACTGCAGATACTGACTACAAGAAATCTGAAATATTTTTTAACATTTTTGTACCAATTTATAAAAAAGTTGATAACAAGCCGGGCGTGGTGGCGCACGCCTTTAATCCTAGCACTTGGGAGGCAGAGGTAGGCGAATCTTTGAGTTCAAGGCCAGCCTGGTCTACAGAGTGAGTTCCAGGACAGCTGGGGCTACAGGGAGACCCTGTCTCGAAAAGACCAAAAAAAAAAAAAGTTGATAACAGAAGTTCCTGTTGATTCGTTCTTTGCCGGTCATTGACAAGGCTACCTTCTATAAATTTTGTCGGTCTGGTGGATAGTTCTATCTCATGATACAGCTCCAACCCTCTTTTTTCCTAGAAGACTTCTCTGTATTTCTTTCTACACTCCTTGGCTGGCCTCCTGTGAGCTTAGAGCCCATAAACTTATGCTGCTCTATGGGGCTGGAGAGATGGCCTGGGGCTGGAGAGATGGCCTAGCAGTTAAGAGCGCCCACTGCTCTTGAAGAGGACCCGGGTTCGATCCCCAGCACCCACATGGCGGCTGAGAACCGTCTTTAACTCCGGTTCCAGGGGAATCCGACTCCCTCTTCTGACCTCCGTGGCATTGCATGACACAGGTGCACAAACCTACATGCAGACAGTACATTCATACACATTAAGTAAATAAAGTAAATAAAATTTTTAAAAAACTTATGCTGTTGTCCAGAGACATGGAATCTGATTCCTGCATCACTGTCTTAGAAGCACTCTAGTTATCTTTTTTTGTTTGTCAGCTTTAGTTCCATTAGCTAATATTCTAAAATAAGTCAATAAAGGATAAATTGGTTACATAGAATTCTACATACTAGAATTCAATATTTGTTTACTTAGAGCAAGTACTCTTAATGTAGGAATAAAACTAATTGTTTGCCTTCATAATCATACACGCACGCACGCATGCACAGTATATTTGTACATTTTTAGGAATGTTTGTGGGGTAAGTGTATGTGGTACATGCACATGAGTCTGGCTGGAACAGGAGGTCAGTATCTTCCTCCGTTGTTTCTCCACCTTAGTGCCCTGGGACGGGTCTCTCAATGAACCTGAAGCTCCCCTTTTGTCAGCTTGGCTGGCTGTGGGCACTGGATCACCTGTCTCCATGCCCCAGTGCTGCGGTGACGGGCATACACCCCATGCCCAGGTTTTTACATGGGTCCTGAGGATTCAAACTCAGGTCCTTGTTGCTTGCTGGGCAAGTGCTCTTACCCACTAAGCTATCTCCCCAGTTTCCTTTGATGTCAGTAGGATAGCTCATAAGATAGTCACTGAACCAGGACTTGGAATGAAAAAAAAAAATCACCTGTGTTTTTCCACCCCCAAGACAAGCTTACCAGTGTTCCGAAGTAAACAATTTGCAGTGAAAAGAAGATTTAGTGACTTTCTGGGTCTGTATGAGAAGCTCTCAGAGAAGCACTCTCAGAATGGCTTCATTGTCCCTCCTCCACCTGAGAAGAGCCTAATAGGTACGTCTGGGGCTTGAATTTGCTTGAGTTTTTCCTTAGCATTTTTCCAATGTAATATACCCACTGTTCAGTGTATGAGAATATTTCTGCAAATGTTGAATCTTGTGGTTAGAAAAGGCCTGTTTGTTTGTTTTAAATACTTGGGGTCTAAAGAAATAACCATGCTTTTTTCACATGTTCTTTCCTTGGGTGCCCTTGCAAGGCTGGGGGGGGGGGGCTCTGGTTTTAGGCACCAGTTTTAGTGCTTTGTTGTTTTTTCTTTCAAGACAGTCTTACTATCTCCCAAGGTGTCCTCAAACTCAGTGTACAGCCCAGGGTAGCCTCCATCTCATGATCCTACATCAGACTCCTAAGTGCTGGGATTATAGACATATACCACCATACCCAGTGAAGAGAAATTACCATTCTCTGTGTGTGTGTGTGTGTGTGTGTGTGTGTGTGTGTGTGTGTGTTGCTAGTTATTGAATCACAGTCCTCATATTATTAGGTAAACACTTTACCACTAATCCCTTAATCCCAGGAGTCTTAATGATTGCTCTTTCCCCCAAATTAAAATTGCTTTGGGGATTAGGGAAGAAGTCTTACCGCCATCAGCTAATTATTAGTCTATTCTTAGCTAATTATTAGTCTAGTCTTAGAATCTTATGAATGTTTTATTTTTTATTTATGTACTTATTTATTTTGGTCTTTTGGAGACAGTGTCCCTGTAGCCCCAGTTCCCAAGTGCTGGGATTAAAGGCATGTACCACCACGTCCAACTGATTTTTTTTTTTTTTTTTGGTCTTTTTGAGATAAGGTCTCCCTGTAGCCCCAAGCTATCCTGGAACTCACGCTGTAGAACAGGCTGGCCCAGTCTCATAGATCTGCCTGCCTCTGCCCGTTCCCTCCCCCTCCCGAGGTTGCTAGGTAAAGTGCTAGATGAAAGGCCTGCGCCACCACACACCTGGCTGTTTAGTGGGGGTGGTGGTGGTGGGTGGTGGGGTGGTGGTGGTGTTTTGGGTAACTGAATTGTCTTTTAAAAAAGAAAAATACCCTAAATCCCAGGGTTACATCTTTAGCACACTAGAGACCAACTTAAGAAAATAACAGACGTGAGGCTGGAGAGGTGGCTCAATAAGAGCACTGACTACTCTTATTAGAGGACCCAAATTCAATTCCCAACCCCACCATGGTGGATAACAAACCATCTGTAACTCCAGTTCCAGGGGATCTGACACCCTGTTCTGACCTCCGTGGCATTCTGTACAGGTTGGCCGCTATATAGTCAGTTGGAGGCCAGCTGGGGCTATAGGGAGACTGTGTTCAAAAAATTAAGTGAATGAATGAATGAATGAATGAATGAATGAATAGAAAGGAAGGAGAGAGAGAGAGAGAGAGAGAAGAAAGAATCAAAAAAAGCTTGTTCATGCCTGCTCATGACATAGAAATAGCCCAAGATTGCATTTTTATTTATTTATTTTTTTTATGTGTATGAATGTACTGTCTGTATGCAGATTTGTGCACCCATGCCATGCAATGTCACGGAGGTCAGAAGAGGGTGTCCGATTCCCCTGAAACTGGAGTTATAGACGGTTCTCAGCCACCATGTGGGTGCTGGGGATAGAACCCGGGTCCTCTACAAGAGCAGTTGACGCTCTTGACCACTAGGCCATCTCTCCAACCCCATTGCATTTTATAGAGCTCAACTTGCTGCCTTTCCTCCAGATGACTTAAAAAAAAAAAATCGGTTGTGGTGGCGCACGCCTTTAATCCTAGCACTGGGGAGGCAGAGGCAGGCAGATCTTTGTGAGTTCAAGGCCAGCCTGGTCTACAGAGTGAGTTCCAGGACAGCTGGGGCTACAGGGAGACTCTGTCTCGAAAAGACCAAAAAAAAAAAAAAAATAGGCTTATCCTTTTGACTATTCTTAATCACTTTGATTCTTAAATTCCATCCTAGGAATGACAAAAGTGAAAGTTGGGAAGGAAGATTCTTCTTCTGCAGAATTTCTGGAAAAACGAAGGGCTGCTCTAGAAAGGTGAGTGTCTAATAAGCCTCTTCCTGAGTAACTTGAAAACACGAAGCCGAAACCAACACCTATGAGGTTCGTCAGTGGAGACGAAGCTACAGTGAGCCACAGAGCCGCAGAGCCAAGAGCCCTACCTCCCCGCCCACTCTCACTTCTAAGTTTTCCTTCCCTCCTTAGTCACAGGCCATCTTCTTTTCCCTCTCCGGCTGACTGAGCAAGCATTTTCCTTCTTGGACAGTGTAACATGAAGGGTGCTGAGGTCTCTTTCTGACCAGTCAGTTTGCTGTCTTTTGGAAATGGGAAGAATATGACTCGCTTAAGTGTCTTATCTGAGGACATTTTAAGTAGTAGGGGGAAAAAATGACAGCATTGTGCAAAATGATACCCCTGCCAGCACTGTGCAATAGCCACAACCTTCAGCATCCTCATTAGCTAACCAGATGACAATTTTTATCCTTCAGGTACCTTCAGAGGGTTGTGAATCATCCTACCATGTTACAGGATCCAGATGTGAGGGAATTTTTGGAAAAAGAAGAGGTTAGTATTGTGTAAAACTGAATTTCATCATTTTTTTTTTTTTTTTTTTTTTTTTAGTCTTTTTGAGACAGGGTCTCCCTATAGCCCCAGCTGGCCTGGAACTCACAGAGATCCGCCCACCTCTGCCTCCCAAATGCTGGGATTAAAGGCATGTACCACCACACCCGGCAAATTTCATCATTTCTATCTACCCCTAATAAAATGAAATTAGTTCATTCAACAAGTACTTGAACACAGCAGCTAGTGTCAGATAATATCCTAGTTGAGTACAAGTCCCCAAGGACAAGTGGCTTTTACTGTTCAAAATAAAAGCAGCACTGCATGTAGTAAAAAACAATTGTAGAGATCTGCTGGCAGCCTCGCTTTGTCAGCACAGAGCTGTTTGGTGGGCCTAGGCATGTCTTTCATGGGTTGCTAATTGGTTCAAATTGAATGTGTAGTTTGTGCTAGGAAGTTGACAGGGATTAGTTAAAACTAGTCACTACATACCACAGAACTGCCAGATAGTAAAAGGGTTGATTCATGTGGACAGTTTCTCTGGGCTCTGCATAGGCTGTTCATGATTATGAAAAATTAGGTAGCCTAATCACTAATAAAATAATTAAATAAAGCCGGGCATGGTGGCGCACTCCTTTAATCCTAGCACTTGGGAGGCAGAGGCAGGCGGATCATTGTGAGTTCAAGGCCAGCCTGGTCTACAGAGCGAATTCCAGGACAACTGGGGCTACAGGGAGACCCTGTCTCGTAAAAGACAAAAAAAAAAAAAATACAAACAGAAAGTAAAAGAAATATGAGTACATGAAAGTATAACATAGCCAATGTACCATATGAAGCAGTTTTTAAATTAGCTCTGGAAACACGGAAGTCATTAAGGATCAGAAGAAATGCCAGACAAGAGACAAATGATGTTACTTTAGAAAAAAACCACAGCACACATTGTGACTCACATAGCGGTTTTGTTTTTATTTTTAATTTCTTTTTTCTTTTTTCTTTCTGGTCTTTTTGAGACAAGGTCTCCCTGTAGCCCCAGCTGTCCTGGAACTCACTCTGTAGACCAGACTGGCCTTGAACTCACAAAGATCTTCCTGCCTCTGCCTCCCAAGTGCTAGGATTAAAGGCGTGTGCCACCACGCCTGGCATAGAGCTACTTTTATACAGTAAAACTGTGTTATCGAGTTAGATTTCAGGGTTCAGGATGTCATGTAGTAGAGTGAGTTCCAGGACAGCTGGGGCTACAGGGAGACCCTGTCTTGAAAAAGACAAAAAATAAAATAATAAAATAAATTAAAGTAGCTCTATTTTAAACATGCATGCTCCAGTCCTTGGATGTTTGTTCACTGGTGGAACCTGAATCATAGCACAACCTCAGACTCTCTAAGCTGTGAGTCTGCTTCTGTGCAGAGGATGCCAATCCAAAGGAACTTTTGGCTTTTAACAAAGGAATGCACCAGCAGGTTGGGTAAAGTACTTGCTGTATAAAGATGATGACCTGATTTTCAATCCCTAAAACTCATGTATAGGTAGGGGGAGTCGTGAACCAACTCTACAAAGTTGTCCTCTGCCCTCCAAATATGTATGTGCTATGGCTCATGTGTATACACACATGTAATGTTTAAGATGTTAAAAAAAAAAATGATGCTTGGTGCTTCTTGCCTGCATATGCAAGATAGTCTTAGTGTGGCCCCTGAGCACATGACACTCAGTCTACTTTCTCTCTATGAATAATATCAAAAGCTGAAAATGTAATTAATTCTTTCTACCATATTTTGATTGTGGGTTTGCACATATTAGTTTTAGATTAACTCCTTTAGAAAACAACAATCTACACTTCAAGTAATTTGTTTGGCAAGTTTGGGCCATGCCATCTGATAGATACTAATTCTTCTGAACCTAACATAAGGGCAGCAGATAACTTGCCATCCCGCCTTCTTGGTCTTGTAGCTGCCACGCGCCGTGGGTACACAAGCATTGAGTGGTGCTGGTCTCCTTAAAATGTTCAACAAAGCTACAGATGCAGTCAGCAAAATGACCATCAAGATGAATGAATCCGACATTGTGAGTAGACCCCTGCCTCTCAGATGCCTGGCAAGTCCTGAAAATTCTGTCATTAGAGATTTTTTTTTTTTTTTTGGTCTTTTCGAGACAGGGTCTCCCTGTAGCCCCAGCTGTCCTGGAACTCACTCTGTAGACCAGGCTGGCCTTGAACTCACAAAGATCCGCCTGCCTCTGCCTCCCAAGTGCTAGGATTAAAGGCGTGAGCTACCACGCCCAGCAGAGATTTTTTTTTTTTTAATTAAGAAATAAATTCAGTCCTTTAACAAAAAACTTCCTAAAGAAAAAACTGCACCCTACACCTATTGGAAAATTCTCTGTCGAAACTCTGGGCTTGTGTGTTTCAGTGGTTTGAGGAGAAGCTCCAGGAGGTGGAATGTGAGGAGCAGCGCTTACGAAAACTGCACGCCGTGGTGGAAACTCTAGTCAACCACAGGAAAGGTAACTATTCTGAAATGCACTTCACTGAGATGCAGATGAGAGGGCCTGCTCTTCCCAGCCCTCAGCCTTCCAAACTGAAATTCTCAGCCCACCTGTTTTTTGATGTTCTGATGGATCTTCTGGCAAAAAAACATAGCCCAACCACTGTGGGCAGTGGGTGGAGGGAGCCCTGGGTACACATTGTATCTGCTGCTGTGACTTGAGTTGGTGGCCTCCGTCCAAAATCATTCTTTCGTCGCATGGTTATACTAGCAAGGTGAAATGCAAGGAAACCATCTTGTCTCCTTTTAGTGAGCTTTGCTTTACTAGGAGCTCATGAAGATTTCCAAGTTTGAATGCTTTCCTTCTGTGCCTTAACATACTGATCATTAGAAATCTCAAGACCATTAGCATGGGGTGAGTATAAAGATTAGCAAGCTATGTAGTGGTCCATGGGACAGATCTGGTCCTATTGTCATGAGATAAGACTGGTTTTTCCTGTGAAGGTAAAAGAATATGCAGCAGAGATAAGGTCTAGCCTACTAAGCCTAAAATACCTGCTCTCTGACCTCAGAGCCACTCCTTCGGCCTGATTATGCAAACTGGCCCTTGGTTCTCCAGGAATAGTAGAGTAATCTCCTTTGGGTGGGCCTGACCTAGTGGCATGTGGCACATGTGCTTTCCCACCTGCGTCTGTGCCCAACTCAGACCTCTTTCCCTTCACTTTGAATTTGGTGGATTAGACTGTAGACGACTAAGTTGCAACCTCTCCGTTGTCAGATATGCAGGGAACAGCACTGCCCAGACATGCCGTGCAAGGCCCACTGACTGCTCCCTTTTCCTTGAGACCAGAGGGTCCTCCGCTATTTTTTCCTCCTTCCAGAGCTCGCACTTAATACAGCTCAGTTTGCCAAGAGTCTAGCTATGCTTGGGAGCTCTGAGGACAACACAGCAGTGTCCCGGGCGCTCTCCCAACTGGCCGAGGTAGAAGAGAAAATTGAGCGGCTCCAGCAGGAGCAAGCCAGCAGTGATTTCTTCCTCCTGGCTGAGCTGCTGAGTGACTACATTCGCCTCCTGGCCATAGTCCGGGTAAGCTTCTGTTTCTTTTCCTCCTCCTCCTCTTGTTTGAAATTGTCCTTGTTTTGCTTTTCCCCGTTCCCAAGAAAATTTCACCTCAGTTTAGCCTGTAAATAGTTGTAACTTTCTCCATTCTTAAAACAGTTCGGTAAATCAAGCCATCCACTTAGCTGTTACCAGCTACCACAAGTTATTTTGAGGCCCACATCAAGTTCTAGATAGATATCAGAAAAGACCACTCTTGAATTTCCAAGTAGGCTCCCCCTTATTATTGAAGGTGGACAGTGTACTCTGGGCCTCTCTTCAAGCAAGGCTTATTGCAGACCTGCTGGCTTGGCTCCCTGGAGCAGTGACTTCTTCAATCCTTTGGTCTTTGCCTCCTTAACAGTAAGTGCTGGCTTTGCCCTCATAAAAAGCTCTTGCTAGCTTCCACTTGTCCCTCCAATGTGGGCAATCAGGTAATGACACAAATCTGCCTTGGCCTTGCATGAGGACTGTGGCCAAGGCACTACGAGCGCTCGTCCCCAGAGCCCACCTTGCGCTGTGCTCACCACACTGGCAGCGACACTGCAAGCCACCCCTCAGATCAAATACCTTGCTCCTCTTTGTGACCAAGTCTGTCTGTCTTCTCGAACTCTCAGATCAGTTACCAAAGCTTGACTGGGCAGTATTAAGCTCTCAAATGGCCTCCCTGAGACAGGAAAGAAGCAGGAGGGAGCCTGACACCTGCCCTGTAGAGGTCTGAGTGCCTGATTCTGCTTGGCAGCAGGGTGTGTGAGCCTCTGAGTAGAAAACAGTGCTGCCCATTATTCTTCATTTCCAAAATATCTCCTACTAGGAAACTTCTGTGTTGTGTCTGGAGCTGAGTTGTGCCCTGAGCTCTCATGTCCACAGTCACAGTTCTTAATATAGCCTATGAGACTGGTCACTGTCCTTTCTTGACTCTTGGGTGTGCTGCTGAGTCAGCATGAAGAGGCTTGAAAAATAACCTGCTGTAGAATTCTTCGAGCTGGTCAGACTGCTCAGTGCGGAGACCCATCCCAGGGAAGGGCTCTGTCTAGGAGAATCTTTCTGTGAGGAGCATTGTTTGGGGGTCACAGCTTCTAGATATAACTCCAGGCAAGGTGAGCCTGTGTATACAGGGGCAAGAGAAGCTAAACCTGGTTCTCATGGGTAGGCCTGGGGCTAGCAACCTGGGAGCACAGAACTGTGAGCAGATCATTTCTCAGGAACGTTTCCCCCTGACCCCACCCTCACCCCCTCCATACATACACACACACACACATCAGAGCTAGCAGTGGGATTGGAGAAGTGAGCAGAGGCTTTTCTGCCTTCCCTGAACCTGGACCTCATTAGCCCAGTGGGGTAGCTTTGAGCCTTTCTTGGATACAGAGTCACCCCTTTACCTGGTTCTTTGGCACTGAGGTGTAAGAATTGCTGGGGATCCAGATATGGTAATCCCAGCGGTGGAAGGGTGAGGCAAGACATGATGTCAGTCAGTTCTAGCCCAGCTAGGCTGCAGAATGCGTTCACTGAGTGTGTATTCAGATCCTGGCTCAGAAACTGCAGAACAGCAGCTCCATCAGTGACTGCTGGTCTGCATGCTGGTCTGCATTCTGCACCCACTAAGGTTTAGGCTTCGGCTCAAGTACAGTGGGTTGGAATGGTTTACTTAGGGCAACAGCTCCTCTTCTCTGAAAATGCTAGTTGTGTTCAAAGATTAGAAACAGGGCAAACCAATAATTAACTTTGGAGAGTTTCTTGCTGGCCTTGATAGCCTAGCAGGTTAGTGTGTGGTTGAAATGAAGGCAGCATGTCATATGACCATTTTAAAGTGCTTATGTAGTTGCCAGGCATGGTGGCACATGCCTTTAATCCTAGCACTTGGGAGGCAGAGGCAGGCGGATCTTTGTGAGTTCAAGGCCAGCCTGGTCTACAAAGTGAGTTCCAGGACAGCTGGGGCTACAGGGAGACCCTGTCTCGAAAAGACTAAAAAAATAAATAAATAAAAGTGCTTATGTAAAGAATCCTTAAGCCGCCAGCATGGTGACTTATGCCTGTGATCCCAGCTCTTGGAGAGATAGAGGCCATAGGATCAGGAGTTCACGTCGCCCTTAGCTATGTAGTGATTCACGTCTGCCTGGGCTACACTGAAATAAAATAAAATGTTACTGTGCTATTTGTTCAATTGAAAGGTTGCTTCCTTACATTAGACTTAGAGCTCCTGGCTGGGCAGGTCCCTTGCTTTATGGTAGAGTACCTGCTTGTTTTCCTAGTACTCTGCATACTTGTGAATACCTACTTTGATTGTTGATGCAATCATGACCTTTTCTGGTAACTGATCAGCTCTGTTAGAGTCTTTCACTCCCGCTGCATTCTTAGCTCCTTGATTACAGCAGACTCTTAGGGGACACGTGTAGACTCCTGGTCTGACTTCTGAGGGAGACTATTTGGAAGTGTACGTGATGGCCATGGGCATCAGGCACCTCCTGGGCTCCCAGCCATCCGGCCTTGGGAGTAGCATGAAGCAGCATGGCGCTGGCCCACTGGAAGCTTGAAAAGGATCTGACCTAAGCTTGTGCTTTTAGTCATTGAACTCCCTAACTGGGCACTAACACATGGCTTCAGAACCCACCCTTGCCCAATCCTTCCCTGGCACAGCTGCTAAGAGAGCCTCCTCCTAAGGCCAAGCCAGCCAGGGCTGCTGAAAATCTGGTTGTGCCCTTCCCAACCACCCTCCCCCACAGGCTGCCTTCGACCAGCGCATGAAGATGTGGCAGCGCTGGCAGGATGCTCAAGCCATGCTGCAGAAGAAACGGGAGGCCGAGGCTCGGCTGCTGTGGGCCAACAAGCCAGACAAACTGCAGCAAGCCAAGGATGAGATTACAGAGGTGAGTCCGCTGACCAGAGGCTTGGAAGCCCACAGCAGGCAAGAGAGCTAAAGGGCCTGTAAAGGTGACTACAAGGCCACCTTGAGGCCTGGCTCGCCACCACTCTTGCAGCATTCAGTGTCACAGCAGTCTCAGCAGCAGTGATTCTTGCATGAGTCTTGGAAGAGCTTCCTAGGAGATTCAGATCTGCCCCCCTGGCAAGATCTAAATTAAGTTTCTGGGCTTCTGTCTCTGCTTATGAGATTGTAAATAAGAGGTTGCTGTAGTTATCAGAGTTTTCTCAAAGACCAGCTTGGCCTAGGGCACATAGCCATCTTTTCTGACCATCCCTAAGGTACCCTGTAAGACTATCATGTACATATGAATCCTTGTAGGGTATATAATCTTTCCGAAAGGGACAAATAGAAATAAAGAGCCATTGAAGTATCATATAGAGTTGCTGTCTAAATATAAAGACTTAACAACAATGGTAATATTAAGTGAAACACACACACACACACAAACCACAACCACCTTTTTTTTTTTTTTTCTTTTTCTTTTTTTTGGTCTTGACAGGGTCTCCCTGTAGCCCCAGCTGTCCTGGAACTCGCAATGTAGACCAAGCTGGCCTTGAACTCACATCCGCCTGCCTCTGCCTCTGCCTCTGCCTCCCAAGTGCTAGGATTAAAGGCATGCGTCACCATGCCGAGCACCTTTTATATATATATATTTTTTTTTTTTTTGACAAGATTATCAAATCTAGACCTGTGTCCCTCACCCTATTCCCTCCACCCCACCAGAGCTCATGCATTCTGCCAAACATGCTTTTCATCTCTTTTTCAGTCTTTCTCAAAATTCTCCATGTGGAAGTTGACAGTTTTGAGCAGAAGTTCAGTTTCAGTCAGTTCTTTGATACAGTCCTTCCTGTTGTTGTTGTTGTTGTTTCCAATATGCATCACTCCCAACCACCTTTTTATATGTGGTGCTTGACTCGAACCAGGGTTTCACATACACTGTTACCCGGTGAATTACGTCCCCAGCCCTTGAATGATCTTTTCTTTCCTCTTCCCAGTGGGAGTCTCGGGTGGCTCAGTACGAAAGGGACTTTGAGAGGATTTCAGCGGTGGTCCGAAAAGAAGTGACACGGTTTGAGGTGAGAGAAGATCCTAACAAGTCACTGTTCTTGTAAACTGGTGTGACCTTTGTGTATATGTGTGCATACTTGAGTGCCCGTTCCTAGGACATGGCGGCCGTCCTAAGCTGGCTGCCGCTGCCCTCTGGGACCCTCCTTTCTCTCCTGCCCCACTTCCCAGCCTCTTACGAAAGCTGTGCAGAGCTTTAACAGAGGCTATTTGGCTAGAAATTGCAGCTGTTCCAGCTGTTGACTCTACTTTCTGGAGTCTGTGTTTGACCTTGGTCAACAGTAAAAACCACCTTCCCATCAAAAGGGGAAGGAACAACCATCTGGAGGGTCAGTGTAGCCTCCTGTCTCCTATAGAGAGAGAAATCCAAGGACTTCAAAAACCACGTGATCAAGTACCTGGAGACACTCCTACATTCACAGCAACAGGTGTGTAAACTACATATAACCCTTGTCCTCTATTTCCCACTCCAAGCATTGGTGGCGGATGCAGGGAGGGGGCTCTGCTATAGTTGGTAACTGAAAATGGGCCAGGGCCTTTCGCTAAGTGAGAGGACCTCCGTTGTTTTTTTATATTTATTTTTTGTGCGTATTGCATGTGGAGGTCAGAGGACAACTTGCAGTAGTCAGTCCTTTCCTTCAGGGAATCTGAACTCAGGGCTGTCAGGCTCTGGGGCAAGCTCCTTGACCCACTGAGCCATCCCACCTCTCACTGTTGCCCAAAGTCTAGAGTGGTTTTGTTTTTTTGTTTTTTTTTGGGGGGGGGGCTTCAGCTCTTCTCTTGCTATTAACATAACTTCTTATCCTTTGAGTGACTACCCTGTGGTACCACCCACTCCTCTTGATTCTGAGGCCCTAATCAATATATAGAACAATGGCCTCATTTCGAGGAGCAAAGCACTGGGCAGAGCCCTGAACAGAGGGACTGGAAGTGTCTTCAGAGACTGCCTTTGCACTTAGAACTGGAGCTGATACTTCCCCCAAGTCTGGGGGGGGGAGGGGTGGATGTAGCTGTGCATCTGCTCAGGTGGCTATGGTGCTTGGGGTGTCCGTGCATTGAGCTTCTCTCCCGGGCTAGCTCGGGCTCTGCCACTGGGCAGGGGCACTTGCTTACACCCCCCCCACACTTGTTTGCAGCTGGCCAAATACTGGGAAGCCTTCCTTCCAGAGGCAAAGGCCATCTCCTAAGGGACGAGGCCGCCAAGAGCCCGCCTGCTCCTCTCTCCTCAGTGGACCCCAATTGATGTGCCCTGCCTTTGCTGGACTTAGTCCCTTCCCCCATGACCAAACTGTTCCCAGTTACTCTAACCAATATTTCATTTAGCTTCCACATATATTTTCTTACCTAAGAGAATAGTTTCCTGCTTTAAGCAAAAGACCTACAATAGGTGGTGGAATTATGGGTTAGGGGTGGAATGTTGATATAAATATATAAATACAAAAATGTATATTTTTCAGGATGTGGTTTAGGAACTGGGAATAACGTTTTCTGTTACTCCTGATGATGCCATGAAAAGATTATGTAATAAAATACTTGAAAATCAGGTCACATGACTCAGCATGGTGGTACTTTTTGCTTTAGGCTGGGGAGCAACCTAGAATACCCCTAACAAGAAGCTGCCCAGGTGCAGAGTCTCCCCCTGCAGGAGCTCAGCAGTGGCTGCCACTGCCTTCCTGGGGACGGGTTTTTTTTCCTCTACCTACCTCAGCTACTTGTGTGGAGGGTCTCTTAGTCTCCTTGATTCTTGCTGCTACTTTTTTTTTTTTTTTTTTTTTTT